>ML297977.1:0-39952 GCA_005239495.1 Nicotiana undulata | reverse complement strand
GGGCAGGCCCAGTAGAGTCTTGCGGATCGGTACAGAGGCGTCTGTACTTATCTTCAGGAGGCTATGGGGTGTTAGGAAACTTCCCTTTATTCATATCCTGTCGTGCAATCTATGATGTACTCAAACATATTATTCTATTCTCTCACAGATGGTGAGGACGCGTGCATCCAATGTTCCTGGTCCGGGAGAGGCCGCTGCCCCGGCTGCACAAGGTCGGGGTAGAGGCAGGGGTAGAGCACCTTCTTGAGGCAGGGGATGAGGATGTCCCAGAGCTACGCCAGTGGCACCACCATAGGACGTCCCAGGCTTCCACGAGGTCATGGGCCGTATGCTGAGATTCATGGACACTATGTCTCAGGCTGGTTTATTTCCAGCTGACCCTTCTACTTCGCAAGCGGGAGGGGGAGTCCAGACTCCTAACGCTCAGGCCATAGGTCAGGCAGCAGCAACACGTGATACCCCGGGCACACCGCCCGTAGGAGCAGTTCAGCCCGTAGTAGCAGCCCCAGAGCCCAGGCCAGTTCCAGAGGGTGACCAGCAGAAGATGTTGGATATATGGACCCGACTTTGCCCTCCAATCTTCAGGGGTGAGCGGGGAGAGGATGCTCAGGATTTTATTGATAGGTGCAGGGACATACTGCACAACATGAGGATTTTGGAGTCCCATGGAGTGGATTTCACCACATTTCAATTAGAGGGCAGAGCTCGCAGGTGGTGGAAGTCATATATTCTCAGCAGGCCAACTGATTCTCCTCCTATCACTTAGGACCAGTTCGCTCAGTTATTTCTATACAGATACATTCCACCTTCTGAGAGGGAGGAGCTACGGGGTTAGTTTGAGCGACTAGAGCAGGGTCAGATGTCAGTTACTGATTATGAGGCTAGATTTTCCGAGTTGTCTCTCCATGCCCGTATGATATTGCCTATTGATGCCGAGAGGGTGCGGCAGTTTGTGGCAGGCTTGCATCTAGGTATTAGGGCCTCTATAGCCAGAGAGGTAGAGATAGGTACCCCATACCAGCTTGTAGTCGAGATAGCTCGACGGATTGAGGGTTTCCGAATGAGGAGCAGGGAGCAGGGTCAGCAGGACAAGAGGGCCAGGTTCACAGGTGACTTTAGGGGTGCTCCAGATAGGGGTAGAGGTCAGTTCGGAAATGGCTAGTTCAGTAGGCCTTCATATTCAGCACCTCCACTACCTCCCCAGGGTATTTCAGCAAGGCCTCAGTTCTGCGATATGCCGGAGCGTTCCTATTGTCCCCCAGCCACCCAGGGTGCACCCAGCAGCTATTCCAGTCATCAGAGGTTCTCTAGTTCCTATTTCAGTGCTTTACCAGAGGGTTCACACCGGCCTCCAGCTATTCAAGGTTCTTCCTCTTTTGGGCAGCGGGCTGTAGCACCAGGAGGTTGTTTCGAGTGTGGGGAGCCGGGTCATACGTGGAGGTTTTGTCCCAGGTATCGGGGCAAGGCAGTGCAGCAGAGTTATCAGCCTAGGAGTTCAGCACTAGCAGTCCGGTCGCCTCAAGGTGGAGGATAGGTCAGCAGGGGGCGTCCTAGAGAGGGAGGCCAGTCAGGAGGAGGTCAGTTAGTTCATGTTCACTTTGGGGGAGTTCAGTCTTCAGGAGCCTCAGCCAGGTTTTATGCCATTCCGGCCAGATCATATGTAGTGGCCTCAGACGTCGTGATCACAGGTATTATCTCAGTATGTGGTAGGGAGGCTTCGGTACTACTTGATCCAGGATCCACGTATTCGTATGTATCTGTACTATTTGCTCATTTTTTAGATATCCCTCGTGAGTCCTTGTGTTCTCCTATATATGTGTCCACTCATGTGGGTGATTCTGCGGTGGTAGACCGGGTCTACCGGTCTTGTGTGGTCACTTTCTGCGGTTTCGATACCAGAGCAGATCTTTTATTGCTGGATATGATTGATTTTGAGGTTATCCTAGGCATGGATTGGCTATCTCCTTATCATGTTGTGCTAGATTGCCATGCCAAGACAGTCACTTTAGCCATGCCTGAGTCGCCTAGACTAGAATGGAGAGGTTCTTCAGTTAGTGCCTCCAGCCGGGTCATTTCCTTCATAAAGGCTCGGTATATGGTCGAGAAGGGTTGTTTGGAATACCTTGCTTATGTGCGGGACACCACCGCCGAGTCTCCTACCATTGATTCAGTGCCTGTTGTTCGAGAATTTCCGGATGTGTTTCCTTCGGATCTTCTAGGCATGCCTCCAGATCGAGATATTTACTTTTGTATTGATTTTCCCCCTGATACCCAGCCTATTTCCATTCCCCCCTATTGTATGGCTCCTAAGGAGCTGAAGGATTTAAAGGAGCAGCTTGAGGAGTTGTTGGCCAAGGGGTTCATCAGGCCGAGTGTATCGCCGTGGGGTGCTCCAGTCTTATTTGTGAAGAAGAAGGACAGGTCTCTACGGATATGCATTGACTATCGCCAACTAAATAAAGTGACCATCAAGAACAAGTATCCTCTGCCGCGCATCGATGATTTGTTTGATCAGTTACAGGGATCTCGCATGTTTTCTAAGGTTTACTAGAGATCGGGTTATCATCAGCTGAGGATTTGGGCTTTAGATGTTCCGAAGACTGCATTTCGTACCAGATATGGACATTATGAGTTCCTGGTGATGTTCTTTGGTTTGACTAATTCCCCCGCAGCCTTCATGGACTTGATGAATAGGGTATTCAGGTCGTATATTGATTCCTTCGCCATCGTCTTCATTGATGACATCTTGATTTATTCGCGGAGCCTGGGTGAGCATGAGCAGCACTTGAGAGTTGTTCTCCAGACCTTGTGGGAACCGAAGTTGTATGCTAAGTTCTCCAAGTGTGAGTTCTGGTTAGATTCCGTGGCATTTTTGGGGCATGTGGTATCCGGAGAAGGTATCAAGGTTGATTCTCAGAAGATTGAGGTGGTTCAGAGTTGTCCACGTCCTACTTCAGCTACAGAGATTAGGAGTTTCTTGTGCCTAGCAGGCTATTATCGCTGATTCGTGGAGGGGTTCTCCTTTATTGCAACCCCACTGACCAGATTGACTCAGAAGAATGTCCCGTTTCTGTGGTCCGACGAGTGTGAGGCGAGCTTTCAGAAACTCGAGTCAGCTTTGACCTCAACACTAGTTATGTCATTGCCTTCCGGTTCTGGGATGTATACCGTGTATTGCGATGCTTCACGCATCGAGTTGGCATGTGTGCTAATGCAGGATGGCAGGGTTATTTCTTATGCTTCGCGACAGCTGAAGGTTCATGAAAAGAACTACCCTGTGCACGATTTGGAGTTGGCAACGATTGTTCATGCTTTGAAGATATGGAGGCATTATCTATATGGTGTATCTTTTGAGGTTTATACTGACCACTGCAGCCTGCAGTACTTGCTTAAGCAGAGGGACCTTAACTTGAGACAGCGAAGATGGCTTGAGTTGTTAAAGGATTATGATCTCACTATTTTATATCACTCTGGCAAGGCGAATGTAGTAGCAGATGCTTTGAGCAGGAGGGCAGCGAGTATGGGTAGCTTGGCCTACATTGCAGTTGAGGAGAGACCTTTAGCCTTGGACATTCAGTCCTTGGTCAATCGCCTTGTGAGATTGAAACTTTCAGAGCCTCGTCGAGTTTTTGCTCATGTAGCTGCTCAGTCTTCATTATTGGGGGAGATTAAGGCTCGACAGTTTGATGATCTCTGCCTTGCAGAGCTTTGGGATGCAGTGGTCCATGACAGGGCCAAGGAGGTTACTTTGGGCGAGGATGGTGTCTTAAGGCTCCAGGGCCGTTTATGTGTTCCTAGTATTGATGGCATGAGGAAGAGAATTTTGGAAGAGGCCCACAGTTCTCGGTATTCTGTTCATCCGAGTGCGACGAAAATGTACCGTGATTTGAAGCAACACTACTGGTGGAGGCAGATGAAGAAAGATATAGTGCAGTTTGTGGCTAGGTGTCTCAATTGTCAGCAGGTCAAGTACGAGCACCAGAGGCCAGGAGGCTTGTTTCAGCAGATGCCCATTCCTGAGTGGAAATGGGAGCGCATCACCATGGACTTTGTGGTTGGTTTGCCTCGGACTTTGCGGAAGGTTGACGCGGTTTGGTTCATTGTGGATAGGTTGACCAAATTGGTGCATTTCATTCCTGTGGCTACTACTTATTCTACGGAGAGGCTGGCCTAGATTTATGTTCGGGAGATAGTCCGGCTGCACGGTGTGCCGGTGTCCATTATATCAGATCGAGGTCCTCAATTCACCTCGCACTTCTGAAGAGCATTGCACAGTGAGATGGGCACTCAGATAGATCTCAGCTCAGCATTTCACCCTCAGACTGATGGTCAGTCGGAGCGTACAATTCAGATTTTGAAGGATATGCTCAAGGCTTGTGTGATTGATTTTGGCGGTCAATGGGACCAGTTCTTGCCTTTGGCAGAGTTTGCATACAATAACAGTTATCAGTCCAGCATCGAGATGGCTCCATTCGAGGCTTTATATGGTCGGCGATGTCGTTCTCCGATTGGGTGGTTTGAGCCTGGCGAGGCCAAGCTATATGGTACAGATCTGGTGAGAGATGCCTTGGAAAAGGTGAAGATTATTCAGGAAAGGATCCGTACAGCTCAATCCAGACAGAAGAGTTACGCGGATCAGCGGGCGCGTGATGTAGCATTTATGGAGGGAAATAAGGTTATGTTGAAGATTTCGCCGATGAAGGGCGTTATGAGATTCGGGACGAGGGGAAAGCTAAGCCCCAGGTTTATAGTCCCTTTCAAGGTGTTGAGGCGAGTCGGGGATGTTGCTTATCAGCTCGCTTTACCTCCCGCCTTATCGAGAGTTCATCCGGTATTCCATGTATCCATGCTCCGGAGATATCATGCCGATTTCTCTCACGTGATTGATTTCAGCACTATTCAGTTAGATGAGAAGTTGGGCTTCGAGGAGGAGCCAATCGCAATTATTGGTAGGAAGGACCGACAGTTGAGGTCTAAGAGAATTTTTGTCGTAAAGTTCCAGTGGAGCGGCCAACCAGTTGGTGAGGCGACTTGGGAGTCCAAGGAGGACATGCGGAGCAGGTATCCACAGCCATTCGGCACATCAGGTACGACTCTACGTCCGTTCGAGGAAGAACGTTTGTTTTAGAGGGGGAGATTGTGATGACCCAAAAAGGGGTCGTCTTATGTGCATCTAATTTTGACGGTGTTCCGAAGCCCGAAAGCCCCCATTAATCTCACCTCGATGTGTGTGTGTAGCCCGGGCGCGTAGCCGGGAAGCCTTTATGTGAAAACTTGATTAAGAGTTAAATTTATGATAATTAACTGAATAAAGTTGACTTTCGTAAACAGACCCGGATACATGATCTGACGGTCCCGGAAGGTCCGTAGGAAAATATGGGATTTAGGCGTATGCCCGGAATCGAATTTCGAGGACCCAAGTCCGAGAAATGAATTTTTAAAGAAAATTGTTTTATGAAAATATTAAAGGCTTATGAAAATGAACCTTGATGTGAAACCTGTTCTGCTGGGCCCGTATTATGATTTTGGATCTCGGAACAGATTCAATATGTGTTATATAAGTTATCTGCGGAATTTGGTAAGAAACGTACTTGATTTGATTGGTTTTGGATCAAATGAGGAAAATTGGAGTTAATGAAGTTTTGAGATTTTAAAGAATTTGAAAATTGGGTAGAAAGGTGAGTTTATGTTCTCGAGGTACGAATAAAATTCCAAGATCGGGAATAGTTCCGTTGTGTCATTTATAACTTGTCTGCAAAATTTGAAGTCATTCCGAGTGGTTTAGGCCGGTTCGGCGCGTTGTAGTGAATTCTAGAATTTCAAGTTCTTAAGTTTTGATTCAATTTGGTTTTGGGGTTGAATTCTGAGTTTCGTTGTTGTTATTCAGGTTCCGGAAGTTCGAGCGAGTCCGTATCATGAATACAGACTTGCCGGTGCTTTTGGACGGAGTCCCGAGGGGCTCGGGTGTGTTTTAGACCCCCAGGAGCTAAGTTGGAAAAACCAGAATTTCTGCTATCTAGTTTCCTTCTCTGCGATCGCAGAAGGTGGGTTACGATCGCGGAGAAGGATTTTGCTGGGATGTTGATTGTTCTCTGCGATCGCAGCTTCCTCTTCGCGATCGCAGTGGTCTGGGTTCCACACCTTCGCGATCGCAACCTTTTATCGCGATCGCATTGAGTCGCGTCAAGGCCGGGTGAGTTTGTTCTTCGTGATCGCATGACCTCTGCCGCGATCGCATAGGTCTTGCCAGTTGGCCTTCGCGATCGCAGGATCTCTATCGCGATTGCAGAGGTCTGGCCAGTTGGCCTTCGCGATCGCAGGCCCCTTGTCGCGATCGCAGTGAAGGAATCACTGGGCAGTTTTATAAAATACGGGACTTAGCCTTGTTCCTCCATTTTCATCTTCCTCTTCAAGATTTTAGAGAGCTCTTCAAGGGACCTTCCACCACTGCTATTGAGGTAAGTAAACTCCCAAGTTTTACTAGTTTCAAACACTAATCCCTAGTTAAATTCACTACTAAATTATCCAAAATCATAGAATTAGGTAGTAATTATAGGGTTCTTGAGGATTTTGTAATTTTCCATTTTAGGCCATGAAATCAAGTAGAAATCACACCTTAATGATCCTTAGGCTATAGGTGAGTGATCCCTTCGAGAATTTTTGGAATTTGACCATGAGAGGACGGGGTTGGAAATTGGGAATTCTTCAAGAATAGCAATTTTATTGAATAACTTAGATAAGTTATCACATTGTACATGCATTGATGTTATTGTACATCTTTTGACTAGTTGCGAGTCCTCGGGTATAGAATTCGGAGTTTCGGGCGCAATTGTGGTCCGAGGGGTAGATTCGACACGAGGTGAGTCACCTTTCTAACCTTGTAAGAGGTAATTGTCCCTATAGGTGATGTATATGCTATGTGTAAATTGTTTGGGGGCTACGTACGCGCCAAGTGACGAGAGTCCATAAGTAGCGGCTACTATTGTTATGTCCGGGTAGTTAGGCCCACATCATGCCTTGTATGTTTTTCCTGTAATGCCTTAAATATGTTTTTTTTTCTTTGTAATGCTTTATATGATTTATTGTAATGCCATATGTACTACGAAATTATGTTTTGCATCGCATTATTCTTCTGAGGCTTTAATTGAAAAGAAATTGTGAAATATATGGGAGCGGGTCGTACGCCACAGCGGAATTGAAAAGAAATTGTGAAATCTATGGGAGCGGGCCGTACGCCACGGAGGAATTGAAAAGAAATTTTGAAATATATGGGAGCGGGTCGTACGCCACAGCGGAATTCAAAAGAAATTGTAAAATATATGGGAGCGGGCCGTACGCCACGGCGGAATTGAAAAGTAATTGAAATATATGGGATCGGGTCGTACGCCACGGCAGTGTTGAAAGCAATTGAAATATATGGGATCGGGTTGTACGCCATGACAGTGTTTAAAAGAAATTGAAATGAATATGGGATCGAGCCGTACGCCACGGCGAGTGTAGAAAGTACCTTATAGGAGCGGGCCATACGCCACGGCGGATCTAAGAATTTGTGATTATTGTTTCATTCGGTGGTCTTACTCTTGAAAGTGCTTTATTGTTTAAGTTCAGTAGCTGTTTGGATTTTTCTGCTTTTAGTATATGTACTTGTTGCTTATTTCCCTGACATGCCTACTGTATTTCATCATATTTTATCATATGTTATTACTGCTGGACCTTAGTGAGTATCGAGTCGACCTCTCGTCACTTCTTCTTCGAGTTAGGCGGTATACTCACTGGGTACATATTTAATTAATATGTACTCATGCTGCACTTTCTTTTCTTTTCTGTACTTGACTGTACAGGTCCGGGGGCTGGCACGTCTGACTATCAGGCCGGTGCTGGATATTGATAGCGTGGTCATACTTCACGGTGAGCTGCTTTCCCGGCGACTTTCTAGCAGCACCCTGGAGCTCTTTTATTGTATTCCTCTGTCCATTTAATTCAGACGGAGACTCTGTATATATTGTAGTCATTGTATATTCAGTAGTTTCCCATGACACTCGTGACACTAGTTCCTGGCACACACGCGTAGTGTATTTATATTTTTTTTGGGGTTTTGGGATGTATATCCATGTGTATGTTATATCTCGGTTTTGTATCTACTATGACTTACTTTCTCTCAAGGCTAGTATCATGTTAGTTGTTATAACTGGTAATCTCTTACTTGTTTAATTAGATGGGAAGCGTAGCACTTGCTGTAGTTTGCGTTGGCTTGCCTAACCCCGTCGTTGGGCGCCATCATGACTCGGATTAGGATTCTGGGTCGTGACAGTTTCCCTTGCCGGGATGATATTGATTCTGCTGTTGGCTCCCTTGTCGGGGCGTTATGATTCTTATTACTGTTTGTATTGTTGATTTCCTTGTCGGATTAGTTGTTGATTTGTTTGGGCGAGGAAGAGTGTAATGCACGAAGGGTGTTGCCGTACATAATATTGTGAGGATGAGAGTAAAAGCACGAATGGTAATGTCATGCCATGTTATGAATTTAAAAGCACGAAGGGTGATGTCGTGCCATTTCTATTGATTATGGTGAGGATGAGAGTAAAAGCACGAAGAGTGATGATGTGCATTGTTTTCTTGTGTTACTATTTTCTGCTGTTTAAGTTGTTATTCGAGTTGTTTCCTTACCTCGTTATTTCCATTATTTGATATTCTCTCCCCTCAGAATGTTTCCTCCTTCCTTCTTTGGTATCTAGCTGCTTATTTCTTGTCAATATTATTGTTTTGTTTCGTATATGATTAAACTGCACAATTTTATTCAGTTGTCGTGTCCTAGCCTCGTCACTACTTCGCCGAGGTTAGGCTCGACATTTACTCAGTACATGGGGTCGGTTGTACTTATGTTACACTCTGCACTTTTGTGCAGATCCCGATACAGGACCCTACGGACCTTAGAGTGAGGAGGCTGCCTTCCGTCCATTGGAGATTCTGAGGTAGTCCTGCATGCGTCCGCAGGCCTTGGCGTCCCCTCCTACTTTATTTCCATTTTGTTCTTCTTTATTCTGAGACAGATGTATTTATTTTGTTCAGATCCTTATATGTAGTATTCATAGACAGACCATGAAGTTGTGACACCAAATTCTGGGTTTAGT
Source organism: Nicotiana undulata (assembly GCA_005239495.1). Taxonomy (NCBI): domain Eukaryota; kingdom Viridiplantae; phylum Streptophyta; class Magnoliopsida; order Solanales; family Solanaceae; genus Nicotiana; species Nicotiana undulata. The sequence goes on along the minus strand of ML297977.1, from coordinate 30,821 downwards.
ATTATGAATTTCGTAATGGTATTTAGTCAAGTTGTTAGACTTTGTTTTCTTTCGCAATTTTATTTTCGCTGATTTTGTAAATAACCTGTTAGATGTTAATAATAAAGGAATAAGGTAAATAATCATTAACGTTGGCTTTCCTAGCGGGTTCAATGTTAGGTGCCATCACGGTCCCGACGGCGGGAAATTCGGGTTGTGACATTACATATATTTAAATGCATACATAATTTTAAATCGAACACCTTTCTTCTTTGAAGATGGATGATTAATAAAGAGTCACATAATATTTTATGTTCTTTTAGATAACTTTATAAAAACACTTGACAAATATAATAATTAGTAGATATTTTATATATTTAGAAATAAAGAATTTTATTAAATATATTTAATTTCATCTTTGTCACACAAACCTCTCTTGAGCATTTCTCTTCTCTTATCATTTCTTAAGAATAAATTTTTCGCTTATGTAAGATATATGTTGAATACTCAGGATGTATATGTGATAATCTTCTCCATCTAGAAATAAAAGTTAAAGCTAAACATAATATACTCATTGATTTAGGGTACATGCAAAACGCCCGTATAACAAGACTAGTTTAATTAAAAACAAAGAAATCAAATCCAAGCTACTCTTTATTTTCGTAATCGGTTGACGTCAATAATCCTAATCTCCACCAGCTCAAGCTCTTAATGTCTCGTCTTTGTGTTTGATATGTTGAGGGAAAAAATCATAAATTTCATAGTCAAATCTTGAATTATAATACTTGTACGTGGTGTTACCAAAGCATTCAATACATGGCATATATGTTGAAATACACTCTTATCACCGAATCATAATTAATTAATACATATGCTTAAATCAATTTACGACTTAACTAGTATGATTTGGTGTAAACATAGGATCCGGGTTAGTCTTTTAGCATTATTGCATATTACTAATATTTATTAGAATAAAATACTACATCTGTATTTTTCATGTTCAAAATAATCTTATATCCTATGGATGAGAACTTTTTAACGCTCACGAAGTGTGATATTTTATTATGATAGTTAAAATGAGTATAGAATATCAAGAAATCAAGGGTAGAATCATTCTCATCCCCTGAAGATCTGAATTACAATGTAATTACTGATTTATATAATAATCTTACTTATTGTTAAAGTAATGGTCTCGTAGCTCAGTTGGTTAGCGCGTTGGTCTTATGAGCCGAAGGTCGCGGGTTCAAGCCCCGCCGGGACCATTTTCTTGAATTGTCATTCAATACACGATTTTTTATAAGCGGTGTTGCATTACATAAAAAAAAATAAGTAGTACTAATAATTAATATCATTTTCCCATAAACTGAATTGTCTTCACCCAATGGAGGTCTAGCCTCGAATCCACGACCTTTACAAGCAAAAATATTAGCTTGGCCAGTGAACCAAGAAGCACTCTTTGCAAGGAAGCGGTGTTGTTATTATATATTGCTTTATCTTTGCAGAATATTAGTATAACACTTACTACTTTTTTTTCTGGCGAAGCGGTGTATGATGACTTCCTCCGTGTGTGTTTGCCCCTGCTTTTAGCTGCGGCTTTCATCTAGGCTAGGCAAATGGTAGTTTCTAGTTGTGTATAACTACATTATAATCACATATTGCACGAGTAATAGCTTAAAAAGACAACAACTTTGTCCTTGCATATATTTAAATGCATACATAACTTTAAATCAAACGCATTTCTTCTTTGAAGATGGACGATTGATAAAGAGTCACTATATTATTTTATGTTCTTTTAGAGAACTTTATAAAGAACTTGACAAATATAATAATTAGTAGATATTTTAAGTATTTGAAATAAAGAATTTTATTAAATATATTGAATTTCATCTTTGTCACACCAACCTCTCTTGTAGAGCATTTCTCTTTTCTTATCATTTCTTAAGAATAAATTTGTCGCTTACGAAAGATATATGTTGAATACTCAGGGTGTATATGTGATAATCTTCTCCATCTGGAAATAAAAGTTAAAGCTAAATATAATATGCTCTTTGATTTAGGGAACATGCATAACACACGTATAACAAGACTAGTTTAATGTAAAAAACAACGAAAGCAAATCCAAGCTACTCTTCATTTTCGTAATCGGTTGACGTCAATAATCCTAATCTCCACTAGCTCAAGTTCTTAAGGTCTCGTCTTTGTGTTTGATATGTTGAAGAAAAAAATCATAAATTTCATAGTCAAATATTAAATTATAATAATTGTACGTGGTGTTACCAAAGCATTCAATACATGGCATATATGTTGAAATACACTCTTATCACCGAATCATAATTAATTAATACATATTCTTAAATCAATTTATGACTTAACTAGTATGATTTGGTGTAAACATCGGATCCGGGTTAGTCTTTTAAAATTATTGCATATTACTAATATTTATTAGAATAAAATACTACATCTGTATTTTGCATATTCAAAATAATCTTATGTCCTATGGATGAATTTCATTTCACCGATTCATACTAAATAACGAGCTAATGAATCCCCTTCTCGTTGCCATTGAACACTGGAAATCAAATTCGTCGTAAGACTCATAATGATCAACTTTACGAAGATCACATTCTATTCCGGAAGCACGTAGCATTGGTCCTGATAAACCCCAGTTTAATGCTTCGTCTCCCCCAATAATGCCTACGCCTTCATATCGTTCTAAAAAAAACAGAATTTCGGGTAATAAGTTTTTGATACTCAGCAAACCCTGTTAAAAATAATCGCAAAAATACAAACATTTATCTATCCAGCCATAGGGTAGATCGGCAACCACTCCCCCGATACAAAAATAATTATGCATCATTCGCATACTGGTTGCAGCTTCGAAGAGGTCATATATCAATTCTCTTTCTCGAAAAATATAAAATAAAGGGTCTGCACACCAATATCCGCCATAAAAGGGCCTAGCTATAACAAATGAGAAGCTATCCGACTCAACTCCAACATAATGACTCTGATATAGCTACCCCTTTTAGGTACTTGAATATTGCCTAATTGTTCGGGTCTATTTATGGTTATTGCTTCTGTGAACATTGTAACTAAATAATCCCAACGTGTTACACAAGGAAAATATTGTATAATTGTTCGGTTTTCCGCAATTTTCTCCATCCCTCAATGTAAATAACCCAATATTGGTTCGCAGTCGACAACATCTTCATCATCTAGAGTAACGATGAGTAGAAGAACACCGTGCATTGATGGTTGTTGAGGCCCCATATTGATTATCATGAGGTCTTTTCTTGTTGTTGGTGCAGTCATAAGTTTTTTATCTATTCATTATTCCATGAATTGTTGGAAGTGAAAAGAAGTTCATCAAAATTTAATCGAAACATATAAGTGAAAATGAAATGACTCTTCAAATAAATCAAATTGATGAGTTTTTGTCTCTCGAATGTCCAACTGATTAATTAATTCTTTGTAACGTACTCTATTTTGTTTTTTTTTTTTACAAATAATCTAGCAGTCGTTGACGTTTTCTCAAAATTTTCTTCGAACCTCTCTGAGATAAATAGTCTTTTTTGTGAAATTCTAAATATAAAGTAAGTCTCTGTATCTTATTAGAGAAATTGAATACTTGAAATTCAACAGATCCTCTCTTTTCTTCTTGAGAAATAACTAAAATGACAGAATTTTTTACCATAAAAGAATTTTCCCTTTCTTTATTTTACAGATATGGATTTTATCGATTAGTAATAATAATGCCAGCNAATACTTGAAATTCAACAGACCCTCTCTTTTCTTCTTGAGAAATAACTGAAATGACAGAATTTTTTACCATAAAAGAATTTCCCCTTTCTTTATTTTACAGATATGGATTTTATCGATCAGTAATAATAATGCGAGTAATTTGGACGTGGTATATGTATATAGACTTAATTTCTTTATGAACTCCTAATTTTATCAATTCCAATAAATTAATCAAATTTTTATTCTGATAGAAATCCAAAAAGATGGTAGGTACATTTTTTTCATTCACAAAAGCGACTAATTTAAACCTAAATCCTAAAATGAAGAAGATTCTGTTGATTCGTTTCTAGATCTAATTGATACCTTATTGATTTAGTATCGTCTACTCGAATTAGATTCGAATGAGATGTAAGAAAAAGCATGTGTACATTTATTTACTTTCAGATACTCTATACGAGACAAGGTATATAGTACTATCAATTTTTTTCCAATCGTGGATACATATTAATCCTTAAGATTGTAACGACCCGACCGGTCATTTTGTGTTCTAGAACCTCTACCCCTAAATTAGGCTTCCCGTGTTTGCTTTTACTGATTTATAGCTTGCGGGGATGGTTAGTTCGGGATTTGGCGGAGTTTGGGATGGTATAGGAATACATAGTTCTTTAAGGTTGGCCTTAAAGGCCAAGATTGACTCTGGTCAACATTTTTAGTAAACGACCTCAGAATCGAGATTTAAAAGTTCCAGTAGGTTAGTATGATGATTTCGGACGTGGGCGTATGTTCGGAACAGGTTTTGGATGACCTGGGAGCGTTTCGGCGTCAAATAGTGAAATATGATTCCTTAAGTTCAAAAATTGAGGTTTGGAACGTGTTTTTGTGTTATTAAGGTCCGAACGGAATTTCGATACCGGAAATAGTTCCTTCATGTCATTTATGACTTGCTCGCAAAATTTGGTGTCATTCCAAGTAGTATACGTATGTTTCAGCGTGTTGAAATCAAATTGAAGAACGTAAAGTTCTTAAGTTGAATTTAGTTGGTTTTGGGGTATGATTCTTGGATTTAGTGTTGTTTAGGACGTTCTGAAGGCTCGAGCGAGTTTGTATTATGATTTAGAACTTGTTGGTATATTTGGACGGGGCCTCGGGTGGGCCCGGATGCCATTCGGACATCGCGCGAGGAAAACCAAGCTCTAAAAGAGCTACTGGTGCACCAGATCCGACGCGACCGCACCTACGAAGGATCAGACGCAGGTGCGGTCGAAGCCTCGCAGATGCATCCTTAGAGAGGCTGCCCAATTTCCGCAGGTGCGGGCCTTTTTCTCGCAGAAGCAGAGCCGCAGGTGCGGACTCCGTTCCGCAGGTGTGATGCCTGCCCTTCTTCTCCTTTTCCGCAGGTGCGAGCATTGACTCGCAGATGTGAGACCGCAGGTGCGGTGCTCGAGCCGTAGGTGCGAAAGTCCTGGAGGCAGTGAGGTTGTCTTAAATGCGGGACTTAGACATTTTTAGGCAATTTTCTTTCATCTTGGACGACTTGGGGAGCCTTCAAAGGGGATATTCGACTTAGAAATTGTAAGGTAAGTAATTTCTACTTAAAATTGAGTTTAATACTTGAGTTTTGAGTAGATATACACACAAAATTAGTGAAAATCATGGGTTTAGAGTAAAACCTAGGGTTTTGATAAAAATGAGATATAATCAAGAAATTTGTTATGGAATTATGCAAAAACTATATAATATTGATCCTTAGGCTATGGGTAACCATTTCCCTTGAAAATTTCCGGAATCCGAACATGTGGGCCCGGGGGTAAATTTTAGGATTTTGCAAACTAAGGTGAAATAACCATTTAAATAAGAGAATTGTGGAATTTTGAGCATTGATTGATTTATTTATATAATATTTGGCTAGTTTCGAGTTCTTGGACGACGAATTTGGAGATTCAGGCGCATTCTTGACCCGGGAAGTAGGCTTGAAACGAGGTAAGTCTCCTTTAAAACCTTGTAAGAGGGAATTTTCCCCATAGGTGAAGTAATTAACTATGTGTCATTGTTTGTGGGGACTACGTACATACGAGGTGACGAGAGTCTGTGCGTAGTGACTATTCTTGTTATGTCCGGGTAGTTAGGTTTACACCATGCCTTGTGAACTTCGTTAATTGAACTATATGCTTTGTGATTTCCTTGTATGCAAGCTTGTTTTCAAGAAAACCTAGAACTTGACGTTTTCAAACGAATTATTATTTTGGAAAAGGATTTAAGGAAAATGTTGTGTTTAGGTGTGACCACTTCGCAATTCATATTCCGCGAGCGCAGTGATTCTTTCCACTACTCTTATGGGAGTGGGTCGTACGCCACGGAAGGTTACTAGATGCATCTATGGTTCGCGTCGTTCGACCCTTCGGCAGCGCACATTTGTTGTGTTGTTGGCCCAGACCGTACTTTCTGACACATTATGCACATGCTACCTGTTTGATATTATTCATGACTTTTAAACTGTTAGATGTCTTAGAAGACAAATTTGTAATTTGTATGCTGGAGTTTCGCCACGTAAATAGGTTTTGTAAGTATGCTTGATATTCATTGTTCTACTATCCATGTGTACTTGTTATTCTCTTTAAATTTTACATCTAAATATACTGTTTGGACCCTAGTGAGTGTCAAGTCAACCTCTTGTTACTACTTCTTCGAGATTAGACTGGATACATATTGTTTATGTACTCATGATACGCTTCTGTACTTAATTGTACAGGTTCTGAGGCAGGTGCATCTGGGTATCAGTCCGGTGCTCATCCCTAATTTTACTTGGTTCGAGGCTTCACGGTGAGCTGCTTCTCTTGATGTCGTTCAGCAGCACTCTAGAGTCACTTCTTTTGCTACTTTGCCTATGTTATTTCAGACAGTAGGATAGATTTGATTCTTTTGTTCCCTCTCTACTAGATGCATGTAGACTTGTGACACTAGTTCCTGGCACACACGTTAGTAGACTATTCTTTTTGGAAATGTAATTAATTAAAATTTACTTAAAATTTACTTTTGGGTCTTAGTAATCTAATTGCCTTACTATTATGTTATATTCCACGCGTAGTGGCTAAGTTATTTGAAATATGCAAAGATTCAGCAAAAACAAACTAAATTCACTAGAGAATTAGTGTTGGATTTCCTGACCACGGTGTTGGGTGCCATCGAGACCAGGGTTAGGATTTGGGTCGTGACAGCATGGTATCAGAGCTCTAAGTTCATGTAGGTCTCACAAGTTACGGGCAAACCCAATAGAGTCTTGCGGATCGATACGTAGACGTCTGTACTTATCTTCGGCTGGTTATAGGGTGTTAGGAAATCTCTCTTAATTCATCTTCTATCGTGTAGTTGATGGTATGCTAAAATCTTACTCTTTTATTCTCTCACAGATGGTTAGGACGCGCGCAGCCTACGTTCTGGACCCGGGAGGGGCTGCTACCCCCATTGTCAGAGCCGTGGCAGGGGTCGAGGGAGGGAACCAGCCTGATGTAGGGGAAGAGGGCATCCCAAAGCTACCCCAGTTGCACCGCCAATGGATCCAGTAGAGGATCCTATCACTAAGGAGTCGGTCGAGGCGCCCGCAGCAGATCCTACCCCGTTGGACTTCATGACGCCGTCAGAGATTCAGGAGGTTATGGGTCGTATGATGTGATTCATGGATACTATGACTCTGGCTGATTTATTTCCAGCGGACTCGGCCACATCTCAGGCGAGAGGGGGAGCACAGACCCCTACTGCCCAGGTCGCAGGATATGGAGCAGCCGTTTATCAGACCCCGGGTACACTGCCTACGGGTGGGGTCCAGCCAGTAGCAGCAGCAGCACCTGAGCCCAGACCAGCTACGAACGGCGATCCGCAGAAGTTATTAGACAGATGGACCAAATTGCACCCTCATGTCTTCGGTGGCGAGCGTCATGAGGATGCTCAAGATTTTATTTACAAGTGCAGAGACAGACTGCAGAACATGAGGATACTGGAGTCCCATGGAGTTGACTTCACTACTTTCCAGCTAGAGGGCAGGGCCCGTAGATGGTGGCAGTCTTATATTCTTGGCAGACCGGCGGATTCTCCTCCCATCACTTGGGAGCAGTTTACTCAACTATTCCTGGACAGGTATATTCCACCCTCTGAGAGGGAAAAGCTGTGGTATCCGTTTGAGCAGCTGGAGCAGGGTCAGATATCAGTGACCGACTACGAGGCTAGGTTTCTGATATGTCTCGTTATACTTCCTACTGACGCAGAGAGAGTCGGAAGATTTATAGTTGGGTTGAACTCGGGCATCAGGGCCAACATGGCCCGAGAGGTGGAGATGGGGACTCCTTATTAGCTTGTAGTAGAGATTGCTCGTAGGATTGAGGGCTATCGATTGAGGAGCAGATATAAGGGACAGCAGGATAAGAGAGCTCGATTTTCTGGGGATTTTAAAGGTGCTCCAGCTAGGGGCAGAGGTTAGTTTGGTAGGGGCCAACCCAGTAGGCCCCCATATTCAACACCCCCACCACCTTCTCGAGGTACTCCTGTGAGGCCCTATTTCAGCGCGATGCCAGAGAGTTATTATCTCCCACCAGCCATTCAGGGTTCCTCCGGCGGGTATTCTTGTCATTAGGGGTCTTCCATCCCTTATTTCAGTGCTATGCCAGAGAGTTAATACTGTCCTCCAGCTATTCAGGGTTTTTCTTTAGGGTACCATGTTATGGTGCCGAGAGGTTGTTATGAGTGTGGGGATCCAGGTCACATGAAGTGGTTTTGTCCTAGGTTTCGGGGCAAGGCAGTGCAGCAGAGTCACCAGCCTATGGTTTCAACACCGGCGGCCCGGCCACCCAAAGGTGGAGGACAGGCTGGTTGAGGTCGTCCTAGAGGTGGAGGCCAGATAGGGAGAGCCTAGCCAGCGCCTACCCATTCAGGTGGAGGTCAGTCATCCGGTGCTCCAGCCAGATTCTATGCTTACCCAGCCAGACCAGATGTTGTGTTCTCAAATGTCGTGATCACAGGTATTATTTCAGTATGCGGTAGGGATGCTTCTGTATTATTTGATCTAGGATCCACCTATTCATATGTATAAGCCATGTTTGCTCATTTCCTGGATATTCCTCGTGAGTCCTTGGGTACTCATGTTTATGTGTCCACTCCTGTGGGTGATTTTATGGTGGTGGACCGGATTTATCGGTCCTCTGTAGTTACCTTCTGTGGGTTCGAGACCAGAGCGGACCTCCTGCTACTTGATATGACTGATTTTGAGGTCATCCTGGGCATGGATTGGTTATCCCCTTATCACGCTGTCCTAGATTTCCATGCCAACACTGTTACTCTAGCCATGCCTGAGTTGCTGAGATTGGAGTGGAGAGGTTCCTCAATCAGTGCAGCTAGTCGGGTTCTTTCTTTCCTGAAGGCTCGATGTGTGGTCGAGAAGGGTTGTTTGTCTTATCTTTCTTATGTGCGGGACACCACCGCCGAGTCTCCGACAATTGATTCAGTGCCGGTAGCTTGAGAGTTTGCTGATGTATTTCCTTTAGACCTTCCAGGCATGCCACCGGATCGTGACATTGAGTATTGCATTGGCTTAGCTCTAGGCACCCAGCCTATGTCTATTCCCCCATACTGTATGGCTCCGAAGGAATTGAAGGAATTGAAAGAACGGCCTGAGAAATTGTTATCTAAGGGGTTTATCAGACCGAGCGTATCACCTTGGGGTGCTCCAGCGTTATTTATGAAGAAGAAGGATGGTACTATACGGATGTGCATTGACTACCGCCAGTTGAACAAAGTCACCATCAAGAACAAGTACCCATTGCCGCGTATCGATGATTTGTTTGACCATTTTCAGGGTGGTCGGGTGTTTTCTAAGATTGACTTGAGATCAGGGTACCACTAGTTGAAGATTCGGGACTCGGATGTTCCGAAGACTGACTTTCATATGAGATATGGTCATTATGAGTTCCTGGTGATGTCCTTCTGCTTGACTAATGCTCCTGCAGCATTTATGGATTTGATGAACAGGGTGTTCAAGCCTTATATTTATTCTTTTGTTATTCTCTTCATTGATGACATTCTGATTTACTCACACATTCTGAGGGAGCACGAGCAGCATTTGAGAGTGGTGCTCCAGACTTTGCGGGAACAAAAGTTGTACGCTAAGTTCTCCAAGTGTGAGTTCTTGTTGGATTCTGTGGCATTCTTGGGACATGTGGTATCCGGAGAGGGTATCAAGGTGGATCCTAAGAAGATTGAGGCAATTCAGAGTTGGCCACCCCTTACTTCAGCGACAGAGATCCTGAGCTTCTTGGGACTGGCAGGTTATTATCGCCGGTTTGTGGAGGGTTTTTCATCCATTGTAGCCCCTCTGACTAGATTGACCCAGAAGAATGCCCCATTTCGATGGTCCGATGAGTATGAGGCGAGCTTCCAAAAGCTCAAGACAGCCTTGACCACAGCACCAGCTCAAGTGTTGCCTTCCGGTTCCGGGATGTATACAATTTATTGCGACGCATCACATGTTGATTTGGGATGCGTGTTGATACAGGAGGGGCGAGTTATTGTTTATGATTCACACCAGCTGAAGGTTCATAAAAAAATTATCATGTGCACGATTTGGAGTTGGCGGCGATTGTTCATGCTCTTAATATTTGGAGGCACTACTTGTATGGAGTGCCTGGTGAGGTTTATATAGACCACCGCAATTTATAGCACTTGTTCAAGCAGAGGGATCTTAATTTGAGACAACGTAGATGGCTTGAGCTGTTGAAGGATTATGACTTCACCATTATTTATCATCCGGGCAAGGCGAATGTTGTAGCAGATGCCTTAAGCAGGAAGGCGGAGAGTATGGGTAGCTTGGATTTCATTTCAGCAGAGGAAAGACCCCTAGCTTTGTACATTTAGTCATTGGCTAATCGCCTGGTGAGGTTGGACCTTTCAGAGCCTAGACGAGTTCTTGCACGTGTTGTTGCTCAGTCTTCTCTATTGGGGGAGATCAAGGCTCGGCAGTTTGGTGATTTTCACTTGGCAGTTCTCCAGGAGACAATAATACAGGGTGGTGCCAAGGAGGTTTCTATTGGCGAGGATGGTGTTCTGAGACTTCAGGATCGCTTATGTGTTCCTAATGTTGACAGCCTAAGGGAAAGGATTCTAGAGGAGGCACATAGTTCTCGGTATTCCAATTACCCTGGTGCGACGAAGATGTATTGTGACTTGAGACAGCATTATTGGTGGTGGCGGATTAAGAAGGACATAGTGGAGTATGTGGGTAGATGTCTAAACTGTCAACAGGTTAAGTATAAGCACCAGAGGCCAGGAGGCCTACTCCAGCAGATGCTCATACCTGAGTGGAAATGGAAGCGCATCACTATGGACTTTGTAGTTGGGTTGCCTCAGACCTTGCGGAAGGTTGATGCGGTTTGGGTTATTGTGGACAGGTTGACCAAGTCGGCACATTTCATTCCAGTAGCTACTACTTATACTTCAGAGAGGTTTACCCAGATCTACTTTCGGGAGATAGTTCGGTTGCACGGTGTGCCTATGTCCATTATACCAGATTGAGATCCTCAAATCACCTCGCATTTCTGGAGAGCAGTACAGGGTAAGTTAGGCATCTGGGTAGAGCTCAGTATAGCATTCCACCCTTAGACCAACGGGCAGTCAGAGCGGACAGTTCAAATATTGGAGGACATGCTCAGAGCATGTGTGATTGACTTTGGAGGGCAGTGGCACCAGTTCTTGCCTTTGGTCGAGTTTGCTTATAATAACAGTTATCAATCCAGCATTGATATGGCTCCATTGGAGGCCTTGTATGGTCGGCGATGTTGTTCTCCCATCGGGTGGTTTGAGCCTGGCGAGGCTAAGTTATATGGCACCGATCTAGTGAAGGATGCTTTGGAGAAAGTAAAGTTGATTCAGGAGAGGCTTCGCACAGCACAGTCCAGACAGAAGAGTTACGCGGAACAAAAGGCGCGTGATGTATCATTTATGGTCGGCGAGAAGGTTCTGTTGAAAGCTTCGCCGATGAAGGGTATTATGAGGTTTGGAAAGAAGGGCAAGATGATCCCAAGGTTTATAGGTCCATTTGAGGTGTTGAGGCGAGTTGGGGAGGTTGCTTAATTATGAGCTCGTTTTACCTCTTAGTTTATCAGGAGTTCATCCGGTCTTTCATGTGTCCATGCTCCGGAGTTACCACGCCGACTTCTCTCACGTGCTATATTTCAGCATCATTCAGCTAGATGAGAGATTGGGTTACGAGGAGGAGCTAGCTGCTATTATTGACAGGCAGGATCGCCAGTTGAGGTCCAAGAAGGTCTTCATCGTAAAGGTCCAGTGGAGGGGCCAACCAGTCGATGAGGCGAATTGGGAGTCCGAGGAGGACATGCGGAGCAGATATCCACACTTATTCAGCACTCCAAGTATGATTCTAGACCCGTTCAAAAACGAACGTTTGTTTAAGAGGTGGAGAATGTAACGACCCGACCGGTCGTTTTGTATTCTAGAACCCTGTGCCCCTAAATGAGGCTTCCCGTGTTTGCTTTTACTAATTTATAACTTGCGGGGATGATTAGTTCGAGATTTGGAGGAGTTTGGGGTGGTATAGAAACACTTAGTTCCTTAAGGTTGGCCTTAAAGGCCAAGTTTTACTCCGGTCAACATTTTTAGTAAATGACCCCGGTATCGAGATTTGAAAGTTCCAGTAGGTGCGTATGATGATTTCGGAGTTGGGAGTATGTTCGAAACGATATTTGGATTACCCGGAAGCGTTTCAATGCCAAATAGTGAAATATGATTCCTTAAGTTCAAAATTGAGGTTTGGAACGTGTTTTTGTGTTATCGAGGTCCGAACGGAATTTCGAGACTAGGAATAGTTTTGTCAAGTAATTTATGACTTGCTGGCAAAATTTGGTGTCATTCCGAGTAGTATAGGTATGTTTCGACGTGTTGAAAGAGAATTCAAGAACTTAAAGTTCTTATGTTGGATTTAGTTGGTTTTGGGGTATGATTCTTGGATTTAGTGTTATTTCAGACGTTCCGAAGGCTCGAGCGAGTCTGTATTATGATTTAGAACTTGTTGGTGAATTTGGACGGGTCCTCGGGTGGGCCCGGATGCCATTCGGACATCGCGCAAGGCAAACCAAACTCTAAAAGGGGTTCTGGTGCACCAGATATGGTGCGACCGCACCTACGAAGGATCAGTCGCAGGTGCGGTCAAAGCCTCGCAGATGCGGCCTTAGAGGGGCTGCTTAATTTTTGTAGGTGCGGGCCTTTTCCGCAGAAGAGGAGCCGCAGGTGCGGACTCTGTTCTGCATGTGCGATGCCTGCCCTTCTTCTCCTTTTCCGCAAGTGCGAGCATTGGCTCGCAGATGCGAGACCGCAGGTGCGTTCCTCAAGCCGCAGGTGCGAAATTCCTGGAGGCAGTGAGGTTGTCTTAAATGCGGGACTTAGACATTTTTAGGCCATTTTCTTTCATCTTGGACGACTTGGGGAGCTTTCAAAGAGGAGATTCGACTTTGTAATTGTGAGGTAAGTAATGTCTACTTAAGAGTGAGTTTAATACTTGAGTTTTGAGTAGATTAACACACAAAATTAGTGAAATCATGGGTTTAGAGTAAAACCTAGGGTTTTGATAAAAATGAGATTTAATCAAGAAATTTGTTATGGAATCATGCAAAAACTATATAATATTGATCCTTAGGCTATGGGTAACCATTCCCCTTGAATGTTTCCGGAATCCGAACATGTGGGCCTAGGGGTACATTTTAGGATTTTGCAAACTAGGTTGAGATAACCATTTAAATAGGAGAATTGTGGAATTTTGAGCATAGATTGATTTATTTATATAATGTTTGGATAGTTTCGTGTTCTTGGGCGATGAATTTGGAGATTCGGGCGCATTCTTGACTCGGGAAGTAGGCTTGAAACGAGGTAAGTCTCCTTTAAAACCTTGTAAGAGGGAATTGTCCCCATAGCTGAAGTAATTAACTATGTGGCATTGTTTGTGGGGACTACGTATGTACGAGGTGACAAGAGTCCGTGCGTAGTGGCTATTCTTGTTATGTCTGGGTAGTTAGGTTTACACCATGCCTTGTGAACTTCGTTAATTGAACTATATGCTTTATGATTTACTTATATGCAAGCTTGTTTTCAAGAAAACCTAGAACTTGACGTTTTCAAACGAATTATTATTTTTGAAAAGGATTTAAGGAAAATGTTGTGTTTAGGTTTGATCGCTTCGCAATTCATATTCCGCAAGCGGAGTGATTCTTTCCACTACTCTCATGGGAGCGGGCCGTACGCCACGACGGGTGTAATAGATGCATCTATGGTTCGCTCCGTTCGACACTTCGGCAGTGCATATTTGTTGTTTTGTTAGCCCAGACCGTACTATCCGACACATTATGCACATGCAACCTGTTTGATATTATTCATGACTTTTAAACTGTTAGATGTCTTGGAAGACAAATTCATAATTTGTATGTTGGAGTTTCGCCACGTAAATAGGTTTTGTAAGTATGCTTTATATTCATTGTTCTACTATCCGTGTGTACATGTTATTATCTTAAAATTTTAATCTAAATATACTGATTGGACCCTAGTGAGTGTCAAGTCGACCTCTCGTCACTACTTCTTCGAGATTAGACTGGATATTTACTGGGTACATATTGTTTATGTACTCATGCTACACTTTTGTACTTAATTGTATAGGTTCTGAGACAGGTGCATCTGGGTATCGGTCCGGTGCTCGTCCCAGATTTTACTTGGTTCGAGGCTTCAAGGTGAGTTGCTTCTCCTGATGTCGTTCAGCAGCACCCTGGAGTCACTTCTTTTGCTACTTTGTCTATGTTATTTCAGATAGTAGGATAGATTTGATTCTTTTGTTCCCTCTCTACTAGATGCTTGTAGACTTGTGACACTAGTTCCTGGCACACACGTTAGTAGACTATTCTTTTGGAAATGTAATTAATTAAAATTGACTTTTGGGTCTTAGTAATCTAATTGCCTTACTATTATTTTATATTCCATGCGTGGTGGCTAAGTTATTTGAAATATGGGAAAGATTCAGCAAAAAGAAACTAAATTCACTAGAGAATTAGTGTTGGCTTGCGTGACCACGGTTTTGGGTTCCATCGCGACAAGGGTTAGGATTTGGGTCGTGACAACATGGTATCAGAGATCTAGGTTCACGTAGGTCTCACAAGTTACGGGCAAACCCAATAGAGTCTTGCGGATCGGTACGAAGACATCTGTATTTATCTTCGAGAGGCTATAGGGTGTTATACTAAAATATTACTCTTCTAATCTCTCACAGATGGTGAGGACACGCGCAGCCGACGTTCCAGACCCGTGAGGGGCCGCTACCCCCATTGTCAGAAGCTGTGGCAGGGGTCAATGGAGGGAACCGACCCGAGGGAGAGGACGAAGGCATCCCAGAGCTACCCCAGTTGCACCGCCAATGAATCCAGCAGAGGATTTTATCACTAAAGATCAAGGCGAGGCGCCCGCAGCAGATCCTGCTCCGTTGGACTTCATGACACCGCCGGGATTTCAGGATGTTATGGGTCGTATGATGCGGTTCATGGATACTATGAATCAGGCTGGTTTATTTCCAGTGGACTCGGCCACATCTCAGGCGGGAGGGGCAGCACATACCCCTACTGCCCAGGCCTCAGGACATACAACAGTCGTTTACCAGACTGCGGGTACACTGCCCGCGGGTGGGGTCCATCCAGTAGCAGCAGCAGCACCTGAGCCCAGACCAGCTGCGGACTGCGATCCGCAGAAATTATTAGACAGATGGACCAGACTGCACCCTCCTGTCTTCAGTGGTGAGCGTCATGAGGATGCTCAAGATTTTATTGACAGGTGCAGAGACAAACTGCACATCATGAGGATACTGGAGCCCCATAGAGTTGACTTCACTACTTTCCAGCTAGAGGCCAGGGCCCGTAGATGGTCATAGTCTTATATTCTTGGAAGACCGGTGGATTCTCCTCCCATCACTTGGGAGCAGTTTACTCAGTTATTCCTGGACAGGTATATTACACCCTTTGAGAGGGAAGAGCTGCGGTATGCGTGTGAGCAGCTGGAGCAGGGTCAGATGCCAGTGACCGAATACGAGGCTAGGTTTTCTGAGATGTCTCATCATGCACTCATGATACTTCCTACTGACGCAGAGAGAGTCAGAGATTTATAGTTGGGTTGCACTCGGGCATCAAGGACAACATGGCCCGAGAGGTGGAGATGGGGACTCCTTATCAGCTTGTAGTAGAGATTGCTCGCAGGATTGAGGGCTATCGATTGAGGAGTAGAGAGAAGGGACAACAGGATAAGAGAGATTGATTTTCTGGGGATTTCAGAGGTGCTCCAGCTAGGGGTAGAGGTCAGTTTGGTAAGGGCCAACCCAGTAGGCTCCCATATTCAGCACCCTCACCACCTCCTCGAGGTACTCGTGTGAGGCCCTATTTCAGCGCGATGCCGGAGAGTTCTTATCGCCCACCAGCCATTTAGGGTTCCTCCGGCGGGTATTCTTGTCACGACCCAGAATCCTAATCCAGGTCGTGATGGCGCCCAACGACGGGGTTAGGCAAGCAATATGAATTACACTAAGTGTTACCCTTCCCATTTGATTAAACAAGTCAATAATTACCAATTTTAAACAGTTAAACATGATGATAGCTGGATAAAAAAATAAAAGCATATCACTAAGTGGACAAAATAAAGCATATGCATGCCTATACAACCCAAAAACCAAAATATATATACACTACGCGTGTGCCAGGAACTAGTGTCACGAGTGTCATGGGCATACTAATGGAATATACAAAGGAAAGTATTATATATACAAATCCACAGTCTGGATGAAATAGACGGGGAAAATAACAAAAGTAAGTGGAAACTCCATGGTGCTGCTGGGAATCGCCAGAGGAAGCAGCTCACCATGAAGTCAATTCCACAAGCTCAGGATCTATCTCCGGTACAATAACTAGAAGCACCGGCCTCAGAACCTATACAGTTAAGTACAGAAGTGCAGCATGAGTACATATTAAATAAATATGTACCCAGTGAGTATCCCGCCTAAACTCGAAGAAGTAGTGACGAGAGGTCGACTCGTTACTCACTAAGGTCCAATAGTAATAACATATGATAGAATATAATGAAATACAGTAGGCATGTCAGGAAATAAGCAACAAGTACATATCAAGAGCAGAAATCCAAACAACTACTGAACTAAACAATTAAGCACTTTCAAGGGTAAGACCACCGAACGAAACAATTATCACAAATTCATAGATCCGCCGTGGCGTACGGCCCGCTCTCATAAGGTACCTTCTAAACTCGTCGTGGCGTACGGCCCGATCCCATATGTATTTCAAGTATTTCTCAACAGTGCCGTTGCGTACAGCCCGATCCCATAGATATCACAAATACTTCTCAACATTGCCATGGCGTATGGTCCGATCCCATATATATTTCAATTTCTTTTCAACTCTGCCGTGGCACACGACCCGATCCCATATATATACTTCAATTACTTTTTCAGCTCTGTCGTGGCGTACGGCCCGACCCCATATATATACTTCAATTACTTTTTATAACAAATTCCTTTCCATTCAACAATTTCCATAAAGCCTCAGAGGAACAATACTATACAAAACATAATCTCATAGTACATATGGCGTCACAATGAATCATATAAAGCATTACAAGGAAGCATATAAGGCATTACGAGGAAGCATATAAGACATGATGTGGGCCTAACTACCCGGACATAACAATGATAGCCGCTACGTACGGACTCTCGTCACTTGGTGCGTACGTAGCCCCCAAACAATTTACACATAGCATATACATCACCTATGGGGACAATTCCCTTTTACAAGGTTAGAAAAGAGACTCACCTCGTGTCGAATCTACCCCTCGAACCACAATTGCGCCCGAAACTCCGAACTCTACACCCGAGGACTCGCAACTAGCCAAAAGGTATACAATAATATCAATGCATGCACAATGCGAGAAGTTATCTTAGTTATTCACTAAAATCGCTATTCTTGAAGAATTCCCAAATCCCAACCCTAGTCCCGCATGATCAAATTCTGAAAATTCTCGAAGGGATCACTCAGCCATAGCCTAAGGAACATTAAGGTGTGATTTCTACTTGAATTCAAAGACAAAAATGGAAAATCACAAAATCCTCAAGAACCCTAAAATTACTACCTAATTCTATGATTTTAGATAATTTAGTAGGGAATTTAACTAGGAATTGATGTTTGAAACTAGTAAAACTATGGAATTTACTTACCTCAATAACAGTGGTGGAAGGTTCCTTGAAGAGATCTCTAAAAACTTGACGAGGAAGATGAAAATGGAGGAAATATGCTAAGTCCCATATTTAATAAAACTGCCCAAGGATTCCTTCATTGCGATCGCGACAAGGGGCCTGCGATCGCGAAGGCCAACTGGCCAGACCTCTACGATAACTGAAGAGGACCTGCGATTGCGAAGGCCAACTGGCCAGACCTCTACGATCGCGACAGAGGTCCTGCGATCGCGAAGGCCAACTGGCCAGACCTCTGCGATCGCGGCAAAGGTCCTGCGATCGCGAAGAGTAACTGTGCCCGGCCCTGGCTTCGCACTATGCGATCGCGAAGGCATGGAGTCCATCCTTCCGCGATCACGAGGAGGAAGCTGCGATCGCAAAGAACAATCAGCATCCCAGCCAAATTCCTTCTCCGCGATCGCGACCCACCTCATGCGATCGCGTAGAAGGAAACTAGACAGCAAAAATCTGGTTTTTCCAACTTAGCTCCCGGGGGGTCCAAAACTCACCAGAGACCCTCGGGACCCTGTCCAAAAGCACCGGCAAGTCTGTATTCATGATATGGACTCGCTCGAACTTCCGGAACTTGAAAAACAACAACGAAACTCAGAATTCAACCCCAAAAAAATATTGAATCAAGCTTAAGAACTTAAGATTGTAGAATTCATTTCAATGCGCCGAACCGACCTATACTACTCTGACTTATTTCAAATTTTGCAGACAAATCGTAAATGACATAACGGAACTATTCCCAGTCTCGAAATTGCATTCGGACCTCGGTAACATAAAATCACATTCCAAACCAAATTTCAAGTTCTATGAAAATCCTCAAAACTTCATTAACTCTAAATTTTCCCATTTGGATCTGAAACCTGTCAAATCAAGTTTGTTTCTAACCAAATTTCACAGATAACTTAAATAACACATATTGAACCTGTTCCGGGCTCCGAAACCATAATACGGGCCCGACAGCATAGGTTTCACATCAAGGTTCATTTTCATAAGCCTTTATTATTTTTCAGAAAACAATTTTCTTTAAAAATTCATTTCTCGGACTTGGGTTCTCAGAATTGGATTCCGGGCATACGCCCAAGTCCCATATTTTCCTACGGACCGTCAAATCATGGATCCTGGTGCGTTTACCAAAAATGTTGACCAAAGTCAACTTTATTCAATTAATTATCATAAATTCAACTCTTTATCAAGTTTTCACATAAAGGCTTCCCGGTTAAGTGCTCGGGCTGCGCACGCACATTGAGGTGAGATTAACGGAGGATTTCGGGGCCTCGGAACACAGTCATAATTAACTTTACATAAGATGACCCTTTGGGTCATCACAATTCTGGTCACCAGGGGTCTTCCAGCCCTTATTTCATTTCTATGTCAGAGAGTCCATACTGTCCTCCGGCTATTTAGGATTCTTCTTCAAGGCAGCA
Organism: Nicotiana undulata; assembly: GCA_005239495.1. Lineage (NCBI taxonomy): Eukaryota > Viridiplantae > Streptophyta > Magnoliopsida > Solanales > Solanaceae > Nicotiana > Nicotiana undulata. The sequence goes on along the minus strand of ML297977.1, from coordinate 11,351 downwards.
GGCTATGGTGCCGAGAGGTTATTATGAGTGTGGGGATCCAGGTGACATGAAGAGGCTTTGTCCCAAGCTTCGGGGCAAGGCAGTGCAGCAGAGTCACCAGTCTATGGTTTCAGCATTGACGGCCCGGCCACCCAGAGGTGGAGGACAGGCTGGTAGAGGTCGTCCTAGAGGTGGAGGCCAGACAGGGGGAGCCCAGCCATCCCCTGCCCATTCAGGTGGAGGTCAGTCATCCGGTGCTCCAGCCAGATTCTATGCTTTCCCTGCAAGACCAGATGTTGTGGCCTTAGATGCCGTGATCACATTTATTATTTCAGTATGTGGTAGGGATGCTTCGGTATTATTTGATCCAGGATCCACCTATTCATATGTATCAGCCCTGTTTGCTAATTTCATGGATATTCCTCGTGAGTCCTTGGGTTAAGGTTGGTAGGTGGGCCGGGCCCGCAGGCTAAACGAGTCGGCCTGCGGGGGGTCCGGGCTTGGGGGGCTTTAGGCCTGTGGGAGGCCGGGTCTTGATTTTGGACCCGTGATCCCGAGCCCGTTTAGCCCAGGCCCGGCAGGTGGGCCTGGGCGGGGCCAAGCGGGTCCAACGGTAAAAATTCAAAAAAAAAATTGTTTAAAAAATGGCCAACGGCCAGATTTTTAAAATCTAGTTGTTTGGAAAGTTTAAAAAATAGCCAAATGGCCCCCAAACTTTGTTTTAACCCCAAACGTTTTATAATTACACTTTTCCCTTTTCTCAACTATAAATACCCCCTCATTATTTTATTTTTACTCACAAAATCATTAATCTCTCTCTAATTTTATTCTATTATCGCTTACTTTATTATTGCAAATTGTGAAAAATTGTGAAGTTGGTGAATTGAAGTATTCAAGTCTTCAACATTATACAATTTTCAAGAAGTTGTTCGTCAATTCGGTAAACTCGTTCCAACTCTTAAGTTTTGTTTGTTTAATTTGTTTTCCTTATAATTAATATGGACTTGTCTTTGAAAAAAATGTTTGGTGGTAAGGGTAAATCTAAAATTGGTGAATCTAGTAGGAAAGCTACTACTACTGTAGAGACCTGACCGGTCGTTTTGAGATCCAGCGCGTCGTTCAGCAGTTGGAAGTCATGAACAGCTCCATTTCGGGTATTGTGACTTGTATGTATTGTCAGAGTTGAAATTCAGGAGGTTCGGAGTTAAATTGAAAGGAAATTTTTTATTTCGGAAGCCTTAAGTTGAAGAAATTGAGTAAGACTAGAATTTTGAGTAAACGACCTCGTAATAAGGATTCGAAGGTTCCAGCAGGTTCGTATGATGATTTCGGACTTGGGCCTATGTACGGAACGGGTTTTGGATAACCCGGGAGCGTTTCGGCGTATATTGTGGAAGTCGGCATTTTGAAGGAATTTCCTAAAGTTTGGCTTAAAGAGCATTTCAGAGATATTGATGTCCGTTTGGGATTTCGAGACTAGGAATAGCTTCGTATGGTGATTCTAGAGTTGGGAGCGCGATCGGAAGTGAATTCGGATACCCGGAAGTCAATTTAAGGTCATTTGGCTAAAGAAAGAAATTTGAAGGTTTTTGAGAAAATCCAACCGGAAGTGGAAATTTTGATATCGAGGTCGGAATGAGATTCCAAAAGTTAGAGCAGATCCGTAATGTCGAATGTGACTCGTGTGCAAAATTTGGGGTCAATCGGACGTGATTTGATAGGTTTCGGCATCGGATGTGAAAGTTAGAAATTTCAAAGTTCATAAAGGTTAATTCTTGCACGATTCATGTTTTCGGCATTTTTTGATGTGATTTGAGGCCTCGACTAAGTCTGTGATATGTTTCCAGACTTGTTGGTACGTTCGGACGAGGTCCCGAGGGGCTCGGGTGAGTTTCGGGGTGGTTTCGGACCATTTCTAGGCAAAATTTAACTGCTGATTTTTGGCTACAGCAGTGTTCTACGCGATCGCGGGGAAATGGTCGCGATCACGGTGAGTAAAATGTGAGAAACGAGCCAGTGAATCGCGATCGTGGAAAGCCTTTTGCGATCGCGTAGAGTAAATGTTCTGCTGCACTGACTCGACTTCGGAGGCTCATATCTCACAATATATAAGGAATTTTGAGATTGTATAAAAATGAAAGTTGTATCCCTTTGTTTCTATAAATGTAAACCATTGATGATTTGGATTTGTGTACAAAGAGTTATGTCTATTACACTACAGGGTGTCCGGGAAGATGAAGAAGAAAGTTGTGTTGCACATGGGCTGACTTTTCAAGATTATATCTAGAAATATATAAGGAATTGAAAGATTAGCAACACATGAAAGTTGTATATATTTGAGTCAGGTTTTCAGAACATTTAACCATTTGTCATTTAGAGTTGGGTGCGAAACGTTATGACTATTCTACTGGAGGCTGTCCGGGCAGGCTGGGCAATTATTCTCCACGATCGCGAAGCTCTTTCCGCGATCGCGAAGAGCAAATATTGGGCTGGAAAAATTGTTCTTCGCGATCGCGAAGCATTTTATGCAATCGCGATGAGTAAATACCTGGGCAGAATGATATTTTAGCGGGTTTAGCTCATTTTTCTTCATTTCTTCATGACTATGGGCGGATTTTGAGAGCATTTCTAGGAAGATTTCAACCAAGCTTCAGAGGTAGGATCATTATACTTATTTCCAAGTTAAATACAAGATTATATCATGGATTAGAACATGAAAATTAGGGAAAATTGTGGAAAAATTAGTATTTTGAAGAAAACCTAGAAATTTGGAAATTTGGATTTTAGCCACGAATTTAGCATGAATAATTGAGTAAAATGTGTTATTGAATTAGTAAAGCCCCGGCAGTGCATAGCTATTCTCCCTCATGACTCCAGCTGGTTGTCCTACTCCTGTGTGCGCATGACTGTTTGGTACTTTTGTTTTCCTGATTTATGATTTGACAGATGTTTGGGGGAAATGAGACAGGTGAGTTGTTATTTCTTTCAATATTTACTTGGGAACTCTGTATTCTCTTCACAATTGTGGTGCACTATTTACATGTTTACTGCTTTCCTTATATCCTGTTTATTTCTATTTACTGTTGGATCTTAGTGAGTACCGAGTCGACCTCTCGTCACTACTTCTTCGAGATTAGACGGGATACTCACTGGGTACATATATTATATGTACTCATACTACACTTTCGGTGCATTTTGTTGCACAGGTACCTTTATAGTACAGTGATTGATTTGGAAGACTTATACGGGTTGCATTCATCCACAGGCGTTCCACAGCTGCCGGAGTCTCCCTTCTGTGTACTTACATGTTATATTTATTGCCTTTGTCCCATTTATTTCTCGGACAAGAGTTGTATAATTGTATAAATTCTTAGAAATTGCTCATGTACTTGTGTCACCGGGTTCTGGGAAAGTTTTGGTATTTCTTGTACTACATTAAGTGGATTTTCCGCCGTATTTAGTTTACGAGCATTTGCTTTATTATTTGATTATAAATGCAAAAAAAATACATGATTTTGAAAGTGTTAAGCAGGAAGTTGTTTGAACTGGTTCAGGGATTGGCTTGCCTGACAGTGTGTCTGGCACCATCACAACCCATAGATTTTGGGTCGTGACAACGTGGTATTAGATCACTAGGTTCCCTTAGGTTTCATGAGTCATGTGCAAGTATAGTAGAGTCTTGCGGATCGATACGGAGACGTCTGTACTTATCTTTGAGAGGCTACAGGGCTGTAGGAGTACTTCCCTTCTTGATTTCTCATCGTGCGATTTGATTCCATTAAGGCTTATGCCTATGTTTCTTCCTACTCAATCTTATACGTCGCGAAGCTCTTGCTATGATTCGAGGATTTGAGGAATTGAAATGGTGCTACGGATATGGTGCGAGATGTTTTCTATGTGCAGTTGGTTGGGGCTGTTGTTGCTGCCCTGCAAAAGAATAATATGTTGTTTCAGCTCAGCAATTGTGTTTCTGAGAGCCCTAAGGCTATGCTCAGATAGTGATGATTTCCCGATTGGTTATCGCGCGATGTCGATATGATGGTAGAATGATTGTCCATAGGATGGGGGTGATGAATGGATTGAAGGGGGGTCTTCTCAGAGTGTGAATTCGAGATTTCAGTGTTTTAGTTCCGGCAGAGGAAAGGCATTGGGACTATGAATGGTCAGGTGGGGGTTGATAAAGTAATGCGACTTGGTGCTATCAAGCGAGGTGGAGTTTTCATCTGTGATGTGGTATCGGTGTTTTTGATCGAATAGAATGTGTTAAGTTCGCCGGTGTTATAGTTCTTTGGTTGTATTGGGTTAGAGTGCTGTGAAGAAGTATCGAAGAAGCGGCTGTCCGAGTTCGTGGTGTGTTGTGGTTCAACATGGAATGAGCATTTCTAATTAAGGCGACCCGAGAAAGATGATCTTCGAAGAGTTTGAAGTCGTGGTGATCTGCCGGTTTAAGAGCTATGGGGAATGATATTGAATTGAGGCATCAAGTGGGCATCATACGATGAAGGAAGATATGTGAGGAGTGATAGGCGGTGGTGCCAATTATAGAAGGCCAGGCGTAAGGAAAGGAAGTCGGGTAGTGCTTAAAGGAATGAGGTTAACCAAAGTGGGGGAGTCTCACCACCTGCAGTTGGGTTGTAGGGTTGTGTCCTCATGGAGTTGTGGATTGTTGGCATATTGGCAAGTTATTACAGCTAAGGGAAAGGAGTATAGCGGTAATTGAGCATGGCATTCGATAAATGTGTGCGAAGTTGGTCCTATTAGACCAGGGTTAGGCTTTGGAAGACTAAGAATCCGTGCTTAAGGCATAGGCAAGTTGTAAGGGTAGGGACTCAGTCACGTGCTCCGTTGAAAGGATGTTCATGTGCTAGGAGAGCCTTGGGGTTGATTGTATTCGGGGCCAGTCAGAGTGGGTAACTCTTAGTAGTGGTCCTAATGAATTCAAAAGTTATAGAATGCGGTGTTTAAGGGTTTCAGGCAGCAGTATAATTAAGAATCGAGCTTCTGCAGTATAATCTCTAAGAGGAAGGAAGATGGTTGGAGTGTTCTATGTTATTTAAGCACGCTGGATAGTATCGGAGGGGTGAGAGAAATAGACTTCGGGTTGTAGAAAGATTATCAGGAAGTTGTGAGACGGGTTGCGGAATTTAGACAGCATGGTCTCGTGAATCAAGGTCACTCGGGATGAGTGAGGGTTAAGCTGCTATGAGTTGAAGGAAGTTACTATTACCTTTGAGGCAGCTAAAGATGATTAAAAGAAGATAGATTAGTTATCCATGGTTGAAATGGCACAAGTACGACAGTGAACACTTCCTTCGGCATGATTGAGTACGTATACGGTCTGTGCAGATATGTGTGGGGTTTGTCAGCCATCGTAATAGATTTCAGTTGGAAGCATTCAAGCGCTATGGCCTGTCAGGTGTAGGCGGGTCCCAGAAGGGTTATGGTGGTTCAAACCACTACTTAAGGATTTGCATATATTGTGATTGTGAGAGCTCACTTGTGTGTTGTTATGGTTCTCAGGAATTGAGGTAAGTAAAGGCTCTATATGATGGAATGTTCACCCTAATATTGGTTGAGGAGTTATGATGGAATTATCGCACTATTTCATATTGGTCATGTTGTGGGCAATAAGCGGTATGTAACCAGAAGTAGGAATCGAGGTTGCGGCTCGGTGTTAACAAGGATGTCATGAGCTCGGAAGAGCGAGAGCAATGGATGTGAATGTTCTTCAGTGTCATCTGAGTTCGGTGTTTGGTGAAAGAGGCTTTGTATCCTGGTTACGGGTCCTTGAATTGTTTTATAGCCTTAAGGTGGTCGGTGGTATGGATGTGCATACTTGTTACCTTGTGTGGAAGACCGTGGGAGAATGACCACGAGAAGATTGCATAAGTGTGGCATGTAGTCACCTGATTGGTTGAATTAGACCAAGTATAAAGGAGTGTAATATTGCTTAATTGAGAATTTATGCCTGGAAGGCGTTCGGCTCAGTTGGTTGTGGATTGTGGGGTGTTTATCTCGGCTATGATGGTTGTCCTCGTGTGTATAAGAAAAAGGAAGTGGGTTGTTGGACCCAAGTAAGGCTATCAACCTAGTTCAATGCGAGCAGAATTAGCTTGAAGTGAGTGATGGATTTAAACAAGATTTTGGGCTTCATGCGAGTCAGAGGTGTTCATTTTAGTATGTCACTCCTCAAGGAGGGGTATTGGGATATCAAGTGTTGTCGTCGTCTTCGTCAAATTCATGTGATATTGTGATTGTGCCGTGTGAGTTGTGAAACGGCTTGATAATTTCTTATGTGTTGAGGTTCCGCGTAGTGACGAGGTTATGTGAGCAGGATGGCTCCTGAGATTCAGATTATATATCGCACCTCAGTCGTGCTGGAGTTTTGTAGCATATGGCTCTATCAGTCTCCCCAGAATGGTATTATGCACTTAGCGTGCTTATGACCGATATTCAGTGATTTGTAATAGTGAGCAATTCAGCTCTGTGTATATTTCCTTATGTAAATCTTATGATGGGATCGGGTGGCACGCCGCCACGGGTATGTTATTTGGATCGGGTTGCACGCCGCAACAGTGTGATGTTGAGCAAGGCTCCTGTAATTATATTCTTGTGTTTTACTTCATATTTCTTTGAGGAAAGTTCATATTTATAGCGTGAGTCGGGTAGTCCCTTCCTGATGTTGTTTCCTTATGTGTCGTGTTCGAATTATGGCCTATTGGCGCATTGTGGCATCGTGTGAGACTGTTGGTTATGTCGGGGATGATTTGTTATCTAAGCAGTTCATATTGGGTGAGACGAGACTATTGGATCAGGGATCAGTGCGATAAGGTTTTGTGAAGTATGGAAAAGAACAATACCAATATTTGGTTAGTAATGAAATGACGATCTAAGTCAAAAGAAAAGATGTCAATGTGTGGTTGACTTTGCAATTGGTTAGAAGTTTCTACACATTTCCTCCCTTGTGGTGGTATCGTCAGCATTATAGCAGGATGTATGAGTGTATCTTATAAGGTGATTTGAGAGCATCAAATTCGTAGAATTCTGGCTATTAAGGTTCAGGGAGCGCCATTGTACTCAGATGATGAATTATGCGGTGTATGGTGCTGATTCATCAAGGATACGCAGTTGTGTTCTGGTGCCTCGTGTGGTATTTGATACGGTGTTCCCATATTAGAAACATGCATGGCAGAGAATTTCAAGTGTTGGAACTGGGGTCTGAGTTTATTATATGGATAAAAGGGAATATCTTCAGAATTTATCAAGCTAATGTGCTCAACTGGGTTGTGGTAGCACAGGCAGGTGCCCGAGATGTTAAATAGTGATTTTAGATAATTCTAGGGCAGTTCTTGGCACGTTCGAGGACGAACGTCTGTTTAAGTGGGGAAGAATGTAATGACCCGACCGGTCGTTTTGAGATCCAACGCGTCGTTCAGCAGTTGGGAGTCATGAACATATCCATTTCGGGTATTGTGACCTGTGTGTATGGTCAGAGTTGAAATTCAGGAGGTTCGGAGTTAAATTGAAAGGAAAATATTTATTTCGGAAGCCTTAAGTTGAAGAAATTGAGTAAGACTAGAATTTTGAGTAAACGACCTCGGAATAAGGATTTGAAGGTTCCCGCAGGTTCGTATGATGATTTCGGACTTGGACGTATGTCCGGAACGGGTTTTTCATAACCCAGGAGCATTTCGGCGTATATTGTGGAAGTCAGCATTTTGAAGGAATTTCCTAAAGTTTGGCTTAAAGAGCATTTCAGAGATATTGATGTCTGTTTGGGATTTTGAGTCTGGGAATAGCTTCGTATGGTGATTGTGGAGTATGGAGTGCGATCGAAAGTGAATTCGGATACCCGGAAGCCAATTTAAGGTCATTTGGCTAAAGATATAAATTTGAAGGTTTTTGAGAAAATCCGACCGGAAGTGGAAATTTTGATATCGAGGTCGGAATGCGATTCTGAAATTAGAGCAGGTCAATAATGTCGAATGTGACTCGTGTGCAAAATTTGGGGTCAATCGGACGTGATTTGATACGTTTCGGCATCAGATGTGAAAGTTAGAAATTTCAAAGTTCATAAAGTTGAATTCTTGCACGATTCGTGTTTTCGGCGTCATTTGATGTGATTTGAGGCCTCGACTAAGTCTGTGATATGTTTCCAGATTTGTTGATACGTTCAGACGAGGTCCCGAGGGGCTCAGGTGCGTTTCGGGGTGGTTTCGGACCATTTTTAGGCCATTTTTAACTGCTGGTTTTTGGCTACAGCAGTGTTCTACGCGATCGCGGGGAATTGGTCGCGATCACGGTGAGTAAAATGTGAGATACGGGCCAGTGAATCGCGATCGAGGAAAGCCTTTTGCGATCGCGTAGAGTAAATGTTCTGCTGCACTGACTCGACTTCGGAGGCTCATATCTCAAAATATATAAGGAATTGAAAGATTAGCAACACATGAAAGTTGTAGATATTTGAGTCAGGTTTTCAGAACATTTAACCATTTGTCATTTAGAGTTGGGTGCGAAAGGTTATGACTATTCTACTGGAGGCTGTCCGGGCAGGCTGGGCAATTGTTCTCTGCGATCGCGAAGCTCTTTCCGCGATCACGAAGAGCAAATTTTGGGCTGGAAAAATTGTTCTCCGCTATCGCGAAGCATTTTCCGCGATCGCGATGAGTAAATACCTGGGCAGAATGATATTTTAGCGGGTTTAGCTCATTTTTCTTCATTTCTTCATGACTATGGGCGGATTTTAAGAGCATTTCAAGGAAGATTTCAACCAAGCTTCAGAGGTAAGATTGTTCTACTTATTTCCAAGTTAAATACAAGATTATATCATGGATTAGAACATGAAAATTAGGGAAAATTTGTGGAAAAATTAGTATTTTGAAGAAAACCTAGAAATATGGAAATTTGGATTTTAGCCACGAATTTAGCATGAATAATTGAGTAAAATGTGTTATTGAATTAGTAAAGCTTCGGATAGGGATTTTCTTCAAGAAATTTTGAGGTTCGGGCACGTGGGCCCGAGGGCATTTTGGTCATTTCATAGAGTCGGGCCGAGGAACTTTGTAATTTGAATTGGCTATGATTTATTGAGTATAGTTTCATTGAATTGTCGTTATTTGGATAGTTTGGGAGCGTTGCGCATCCATTTTAGTAGTCGTAGAGGCTTGGAAGCCGGTGATGAATCTTCGGAGCGAGGTGAGTCTCATTTCTAACCTTGTAAGAGGGAATTGTCCCCTTAGGTGTTCTACATGCTACATGTAATTGTTTGTTGGGGCTACGTACGTACCAAGTGACGAGAGTCCGTACGTAGCGGCTACTATTGTTATGTCCGGGTAGTTAGGCCCCACATCATGCCCTGTATACTTCTTGTAATGAATTATATGTATGTTATAATATCCTGTTGTGTGGTTTTGTTTCTCTGAGATTTATGGATTTTAAATTAATATGGAAGGAAATTGTTTTCACAGAAAAATATTATGAAATGTATTAACTTACGGGAAGAAATATGAAAGAAATTATTTATGGAAAGTATTATGAAAGGAAAAGAAATGACTTATAGGTTTTGTACTCATGTAAGATATTATTATTTTCCCCGAGCTTTCATTTACTTAAATAATTGGAAAGGATTGTGGTGAAATGAACATTACATTCTGTGTGTGCATGTTGTCGCTTCGTAATTTACATCCCGCGAGCAATATGTAATTCCCTTCACTCTTATGGGAGCGGGCTGTACGCCACGGGGATTTATAGTGCACTCTTGGTACGGGCCGGTCGATCCCCGGCAGTGCATAGCTATTCTTCACTATGATATGATTACATTGATAGACGCACTCTTGGTACGGGCCGGTCGATCCCCGGTAGTGCGTAGGCAGGATTAATGTTAAGCATGCACTCTTGGTACTGGTCGGTCGATCCCTGGCAGTGCATAGCTATTCTCCTTCATGACTCCAGCTGGTTGTCCTACTCCTGTGTTGATACGCTCAAATTACACTTTAAAATAGTGTAAAGCGGTTGGAGTCAAATATAATAACCCAACGAGGTTGGGGTCGAATCCCACAGGGAATAGGTGTGAAAATGTTACTTTGATAGTGTGATTCTTAACTCAAATCGTAATTCTATTCCATTAGTAAATAGGGAGATGGGGGTTGGTTGTGTAGTAAACTAATAGAAGTAGTCGCACTGAGATTTACTTAAAAGTATAGTTAATAGGATTAGGTGAACCAAGGTTGTGTCCCCTTTTAATGACGTGTAATGCAAATGGGTATTAATATGATATATTTCTAATGGGATGTTCTTGATATGCAATTGATTTCTAGATGGCTACCCAATATTTTCCAATAATAAAGTAGTATTTCCTCTTTTATAATTTTCCCAAATATAGAAGAGTTACAATGAAATCCAAATCACTATATGCCAAATAGAACCATCTTATCCCTAAGTGATTCTATTAAACAAGGTTTAAAGCCTTGAGTCTTTGTTATTTACTCTTACCAATTCTAACCCGCTTTTCCAAGTTAAGAAAGAATTATGGCATAGGTCAATGTTTGCAACCAATAACAAGAAATGTATAATGAAGAATAAATAAATATCAACAACCCATTATGCATATATTCAATGTTAAATAACCAAATACATAACACCCATTTAGGGTCCGCAACCTTAGTAGTTAAGGCTAGCTACTCATAATAAATGATAAAACGCTAAGAGTATTAAGTGTCATGAATGCTTACAAAACCAAGAATGAAGTATTAAAATGCTTCCAAAAAGAAGAGAATATTCTAACAGGGGAATGTTCTTCAAAACCTGGACAAGAATGACCCACAAAACCCAAGTAAATCCTTTTATAGTGGGCCCAAGGTCGGGTGGGTCACAGACAAAAATACCCCTGCAGACAGGTTATGCAATCGCATTCCTGACGCATATAAGGAATGCGGATCGCATCTTTCTTGTTCTCATCGCATAACTAAACCCTAGTTTCCTGGTCGTTACCGCATTGTTGATTTGCGGTTCGCATTGTTGATGTGCGACCGCATATTAACATCGCATTCTTGGTGCAGCTTCAGGTGTCGGAGATTCTGCGGTTAAGTATGCAGTTCGCATGTGAGTTATGCGATCGCATACTCGACCGCATTTTAGCCCTTGAGATTGGCCCATCTTTTCTATTGCGGTCTGCGATCCCTGGCTGAACAATGCGTTTCGCATTTGAGTTATGCGATCGCATACTCGACCGCATTTTAGCCCTTGAGATTGGCCCATCTTTTCTGTTGCAATCTGCGATCCCTGGGTGAACAATGCGTTTCGCATTTGATTTATGCGACGCTCTCTTGTCAGATATGCGATCGCATTAGTGTTGCTCCCCTCACTTTTTAGCT
>ML297976.1:0-17185 GCA_005239495.1 Nicotiana undulata | reverse complement strand
ATCCCTCCCCCCTCCCCCAAGCGGAGACAACAAAGGAGAAAATATAATTCAAAAGGGAACGCAGCAAGGAACGTGAAAAAATGCACTGGCTCCAGGTCAAACGCACACACAAGTATACGCGTCGTCAAATAATAAAGTGACTAAGAGTCGGATGTCGAACCCACGAGGACTTGTGATTAACTATTAACTAAGTTAGACTATCCTAAGTATCTAAACAAGAATTAAACCTAGAAGTATTTTATTCTAAACATAACATATTTTTATGTTATCAATACGATGAAAACGATCCAGGGTTATGGGTTATCTAACAATCATATTGTATTCTTCAATTGAATTGACTAAATAATTTATCTAGTTTTTTGGTTGACAGGGTTAATATTTCTCATAAGAATCTGTCGAGTTTTTACTCGCCTACTCACGTTACTCCATGTACCTCTGTGTGCAGATCCAGGTACCAGACCATCTCGCTAGTTGATTTCTGACGTGCTTGGAGTTTGTTAGAGGATCGAGGAAGCTGCCCAGCGTCCCCAGCTCACCTCCTTTCTTTTCCTCAGTTCATAGCTTTGTCTTTCATTCTTCAAACTCTTGTAGTAGCAAAGTCACTTTATTATACATTGTATTTATTGTCCTAGATGCTCATGACAGTTGGCTCCAGAGGTCTGGGTCGGTATTAGATTTTGATCGTTTGGGTTATTATTTTCTTGTTCAACTTGTCTTAAAAAGGAAATCTTTATCGGAATATAAGGATATATTTATTATAAACGGAAAAATGTTGATTTCATTATGTTAAAAGGCTAGCCTAGTTACGGTAGGCGCCATCACGACCCTTGTTGATTTGGGGTCGTGACAAGTTGGTATAAGAGCACTAGGTTACATAGGACTCAACGGTCATGAGCAGGTTTAGTAGAGTCTTGCGGATTGGTACGGAGACGTCTGTACTTATCTTCGAGAGGCTACATAACCCTTAGGAAAAACCTCATTTCTTGAATTTTGTCGTGCCATTTTATTGATTCTGGAAATCTCAACTTCTGTTGTTTCATTCTATCACAGATGGTGAGGACACACGCTACTGATCAGGGTGACAGACACTAGCTAGACCAGCGAGAGGTCGAGGCCAGAGTAGGGGTAGGGGACCAGCCCGCGCAGCAGCCGGGGCAGTACCAGTGGATCCCCCTACTATTCAGGATCAGGTTCCCGCCGCGGATGTTCCAGCGAGACAGGCTTAGGCACCAACAGTGCCCAGTGTTATTCCGGGTCTTCAGGAAACCCTGGCTCAGATCTTGACCGTATGTACCAGCCTTGCTCAAGCGGTTGTTGTATCTTCTACTGCCGCTACATCTCAGGCCGGGGGAGGCACTCAGACTCCAACTTCCCGGACACCTGAGCAGGTTGTACAGGGCCTTCAGACACCGGGGGCAGTACCAGCCCAGCCGGTTGCTCCAGTTCATGACTTTGTGGTTCCAGCTATACCAGAGGATGAGCAGCGCATGCTGGAGAGGTTTAGTAGGCTTCAACCTCCGACATTCAGTGGCACAGAGGGCGAGGATGCCCAGGGTTTTCTGGATAAGTGTCAGAGGATACTTCATACTGCTAGGATTTTGGAGACCAGTGGGGTCTCATTTGCTACTTTTCAGTTTTCTGGGGCTTCTTTTACTTGGTGGGAGTCTTATGAGAGGCGTAGGCCTGTTGGAGCAGCACCCCTCACCTGGCAGCAGTTCTCCACCATATTCTTGGAGAAGTATGTTCCCAGTCTCACCGTGAGGAGCAGCGTAGGCAGTTTGAGCAGCTGCATCAGGGAGAGCTATCAGTGACGCCATATGAGATGCAGTATTCAGAGTTGGATCGTCATGCTACAGAGTTAGTCCCTACTGATAGGGAGAAGATCAGGAGGTTCGTGGGTGGCTTCACTTACCAGCTTCGTATTTTGATGACTAGGGAGAGAGTATCTGGTGCTACCTTCGAGCAGGTTGTTGATATTTCTCGAGATATTGAGTCAGTTCGCCTCCAAGAGAGAGAGGAGAGGGAGGCCAAGACGCCTCGGGGATCCGGTAGTTTCAGTGGTACCCCTTCTAGAGGGCAGTTTCAGCACAGTAAAGGCCGCCCATTTAGGCCTCCTCAGCCAGTTTGCCCAGCTTATAGTGGCGCATCATCGGGATAGGGTCCCCACAGCTTTCATCCACGCCATTCTTCATCCCTTCCAGCTCAGAGTTCCTCCAGGGCATCATCATTCCAGGGTTCTTCTATGCGTGGTTCTTCGGGCGGTTATTCCGGTTCCAGGGGTTCCCTTCAGTCCCCGTCTCCTGCACCAGGGAGTTGCTATGAGTGCGGAGAGTTCGGGCATATGAGGAGGCAGTGTCCTCATCTTCTTGGAGGTACATCTCAGTTGAGGAGCCAGCCTTCGACATCAGCTCCAGTCACTTTGCCACCCACCCAGGCAGCTAGGGGTGGGGGTCAGTCAGCTAGAGGCCACCCTAGAGGGGGAGGTCGAGCAGGTGGAGGTCTGGCCCGTATCTACACACTTCCAGCTAGGCCAGATGTTATGGCCTTCGATGCAGTGATCACATGTATTATCTCAGTCTGTCACAGAGATGCTTTGACTTTATTTGACCCCGGTTCCACATACTCTTATGTTTCGTCATATTTTTCTCATTTTATGGATATGCCTCGTGAGTCCTTAGTTACGTATGTTCATGTGTCAACTCTGTTAGGCGATACTATTATTGTGGACCGTGTGTATCGGTCATGTGTGGTATCTATTGGGGGTCTGGATACCCGAGTAGACCTATTGTTACTTAGCATGGTTGATTTTGATGTGATATTGGGCATGGATTGGCTATCTCTGTGTCATGATGTTCTTGATTGTCACGTTAAGACTGTGACCTTGGCTATGCCTGGAGTTCCGAGGGTTGAGTGGAGAGGTTCTTCTAAGTATGTGCCTAGCTGAGTGATTTCTTACCTGAAGGCTCAGCGTATGGTTGAGAAGGGGTGTTTATCCTATCTGGCTTTTGTGAGGGATGTTAGTGGTGAGGCCCCTGTTGTTGATTCTATTCCTGTGGTTCGTGATTTCCCGGACGTGTTCCCTACAGACCTGCCAGGCATGCCACCTGACAGGGACATTGATTTTGGTATTGACCTGGTGCCAGGCACTCAACCTATCTCTATTCCTTCTTATCGTATGGCACCAGTGGAGTTGAAGGAATTGAAAGAGCAGCTTCAGGAACTCTTAGATAAGGGGTTCATTCGGCCTAGTGTGTCACCTTGGGGTGCACCGGTGCTGTTTGTGAAGAAGAATGATGGTTCTATGTGCATGTGTATTGATTATTGGCAGTTGAACAAGGTTACGGTGAAGAACCGGTATCCTTTACCTCGTATTGATGATTTGTTTGACTGGCTTCAGGGAGCTAGGGTGTTCTCTAAGATCCACTTGATATCCGGGTATCATCAGTTGAAGATTCGGGATTCTGACATTCCGAAGACTACTTTCAGGACCAGATATGGTCATTATGAGTTTCTTGTTATGCCATTTATGCTGACCAATGCCCCAGTAGCCTTTATGCACTTTATGCACAGTGTGTTCCGGCCTTATCTTGATTCCTTCATCGTCGTGTTTATTGACGACATCTTGGTATATTCCCGGTCTTGGGAAGATCATGAGTAGCATTTGAGAGTTGTGCTTCAGACTCTGAGGGAGAAGAAGTTGTATGCAAAGTTTTCGAAGTGTGAATTCTGGCTTGATTCAGTTGCATTTTTTGTCCATGTGGTGTCTTGTGACGGGATCAAGGTAGATCCGAAAAAGGTGGAGGCAGTACAGAGTTGTCCTAGACCGTCATCAGCTACGGAGATCTGCAGTTTCCTTGGGTTGGTAGGTTACTATCGCCGTTTCGTAGAGGGATTTTCATCTATTGCAGCACCCATGACCAAACTAACCTAGAAGGGTGCTCAGTTCAGGTGGACTGAGGAGTGTGAGGAGAGCTTTCAGAAGCTCAAGTCAGCTTTGACCACAACTCCGGTGTTGGTTTTGCCTACTGGTTCAGGTTCTTATCAGTTTACTGTGATGCTTCTAGAGTTGGCTTGGGAGCGGTATTGATGCAGGACGGTAGGGTGATTGCCTACGCGTCTAGAAAGTTGAAGGTGTACGGGAAGAATTATCCAGTGCACGATCTTGAGTTAGCTGCCATTGTTCACTCCTTGAAGATTTGGCGTCATTATTTGTATGGAGTGCATTGTGAGATTTTCACTGATCATCGTAGTTTGCAGTATCTGCTGAAGCAGAAGGACTTGAACTTGCGTCAGAGGATATGGTTTGAGCTTCTCAAGGATTATGACCTCACTATTATATATCATCCGGGGAAAGCCAATGTAGTGGCTGATGCCCCAGAGCAGAGAGTTTGGGGAGTCTAACCTACCTTCAAGCAGCAGAGCGACCTTTGGCACTTGATGTTCAGGATTTAGCGGGTCAGTTGGTGAGATTGGATTTGTCAAATCCTTTGCGAGTATTGGCTTGTGTAGCCTCCAGGTCTTCTTTTTATGATCAGATTAGAGAACGCCAGTATGATGACCGTCACTTGCTAGTTCTTCAGGACAAGGTCCGTCGGGGTGATGTCAGGGATGTGACTATTGATGATGAGGGGGTCATGAGGATGCAGGGCCAGATTTGCGTGCCTAATGTGGATGGGCTTTGAGAGTTGACTTTAGCAGAGGCTCACAGCTCGCGGTATTCCATCCATCCGAGTGCCACGAAGATGTACCAGGATCTGAGACAGTGTTATTGGTGGCGGCGGATGAAGAAGGATATTGTTGAGTTTGTAGCTCGGTGTCTCAACTACTAGCAGGTCAAGTATGAGCACCAGAGGCCGGGTGGATTACTTCAGTGGTTAGATATTCCTGAGTGGGAGTGGGAGCGGATCACCATGGACTTTGTAGTTGGGATCCTACGGACTTCGAGGAGATTTGATGCTTGTGGATCGGCTGACCAAGTCCGCGCACTTCATTCCTGTTGGTACTACATATTCTTCGGAGTGGTTAGCTGAGATTTACATCAGGGAGATTGTCCGATTGCATGGGGTTCCAGTTTCTATCATTTCTGAAAGGGGTAATTGGTTCACATCTCAGTTTTGGAGATCTGTGCAGAGGGAGTTGGGTACTCAGGTTGAGTCTAGCATAGCGTTTCATCCTCAGACCGACGGGCAGTCGGAGCGTACTATTCATATCTTGGAGGGTATGTTGCGTGTCTGTGTCATTGATTTTGGGGGTTCATGGGATTATTTTCTGCCACTCGTGGAGTTTGCTTATAATAATAGTTACCAGTCCAGCATTCAGATGGCTCCGTATGAGGCTTTATATGATAGGAGGTATAGATCTCCGGTTGGTTGGTTCGAGCCGGTCGAGGCTAGGCTATTGGGCACAGACTTGGTTCAGGATGCTTTGGATAAGGTGAAGTTGATTCAGGAGCGGCTTCGCACGGTGGAGTTTAGGCAGAAGAGTTATGCGGGCCGGAAGGTCCAGGATGTGTCTTTCATGGAGGGACAGAAGGTACTGTTGAAGGTGTCACCCATGAAGGGTGTTATGAGGTTCGGGAATAGGGAAAAGTTGAGTCCCCGGTTCATTGGGCCTTTTGAGGTGCTTTAGAGGATTGGAGAGGTGGCATATAGACTTGCCTTGCCACCCAGCCTATCAAGTGTTCATCCGGTATTCCATGTGTCGATTCTCTGAAGGTATATTGGTGACATGTCTCATGTTTTGGACTTCAGCACAGTTCAGCTCGAGGGTGATATGTCATATGAGGTAGAGCGGGTGGCTATTTTGGGTCGTCGGGTCAGAAAGTTGAGGTCTAAGGATATAGCTTCAATGAAGGTGCAGTGGAGAGGGTAGCCAGTGGAGGAGGCTACTTGGGAGACCGAGCAGGAGATGCGGAGCAGATATCCTCACTTGTTTGAGACTCCAGGTATGTTTCTAGACCCATTCGAGGACGAACGTTTATTTAAGAGGGGGAGAATGTAACGACCCTGCTGGTCATTCCGTAGAATTTGAACCATTATTCCTGTTTTTGCTTCGTTATGCATTTCTTAGTATGTTTATGATGTGTCAGGGTCGGTTGGTGCGGGTTCGGAATGATTGTAGTGTGAATTGAGACACTTAGTCTCTTTAAATAGCCTTATAGTTAGAAAAGTCAACTGGGAGGTGACTTCTTGGTAAACAACCTCGGAATGCGGATTTTATGGCTCGGATAGCTTCGTTAGGTGATTTGGGACTTAGGGAGTGTGTTCGTAATGAGGTTTTTTGTCCAGTGTAGAATTAGGTTTGAATAGGTGGAACTTAGTTTTTGGTGATTTCCGGTCGGCAGTGGAAAATAGGATATCTGGGTCGGAATAGAATTCCGGAAGTTGGGGCAGGTTCGTAATGTCATTTTTGATGTGTGCAATTTTCAGGTCAATCGGATGTGTTTTGGATGGTTTCGACATCTTTGGTGAATTTTAGAAATTTCAAAGTTCATAGGCTTGAATTTGATGTGATTTTGGTATTTTTGGTGTTTCGAGGGCTCGACTAAGTTTGAATGAAGTTATGGGATGTGTTGGTATGTTTGGTTGAGGTACCAGAGGCCTCGGGTGAGTTTCGGGTGGTTAACGGGGTGATTTTTGGCCTTGGAATACCGCTGATCTGGTGTTTATTGCTGCAGAAGTTTTACCCTATGCGTTCGCGTAGGATGTCACGCGTTCTCATACGGGAACTGGGGAGCTGAGGGAATTTCTTCTATGCGTTCGCGAGCCTGGAGGTGCGAGCGCATAGGTTTGAGTTGAGTGGTCATCGCGAACGCGGGAGCATGAGTGCATTCGCGCAGGGTAAAGACAGCTGAGGACCCCAATCCCATTGGTCTATGCATTCGCGGGGCCTGGGGTTCGTTCGCGGAGGTTTGGCGTCCCTGTGCTTCGCATTCACGTGCTTGGAGTCGCGTCCGCATAGTGAAAATTTAGGGCCTGTTGGAAATTTCTCTATGCGAACGCGATCCTAGTGACGCGTTAGCGACGACGAAAAATGAGCTGGGCAGAAAGTTTAAAAGTTCAAAACGAGGGTTTTAGGCCATAACTCAAAACACCATTAGAGAGCTTGGGAGAAGGAGGATTTGGAAGAGATTTTCAGTGGGATTCTTGTGGTAAGTGTTCTTCAATCACTTTTGGATTAATTTCATGAATTAGTCTTGAATATTATCATGTAATTTGAGGAATCAAAGTGGAAGTTGGGGAAAAATGGGAGGAAAATTTGGGAATTTCTTTTGATGATTTGAATGGGTATTTGAGGTTGGATTTTGGTAAATTTGATATGGGTAGACTCGTGAGAGAATAAGGATTCTAGTTTTGTGAATTTTATCGAATTTCAAAACGAGGGCCCGAGGGCCGGGTTTGGCTAATTTCGGGAATTGTGACTAATTTTGATAGTTTTCGATTGGGGTTCATTTCCCTAGCATATTTTGATGTTATTGATCTGATTTTTGATAGATTTGGAGCTTTTGGGAACCGATTCGAGGGGCAAGAGCGTCGTGGAGTAGTTTTTGGACTATGTTGAGGTAAGTAATGATTGTAACTCTATACCTGAGGGTATAAAACCCCGGCATCTTGTATTGTTTTGGTAAATGCGGTGACGCACATGCTAGGTGACGAGCGTGTGGGCGTGCACCGACAGGGATTGTGACTTGGTCTGTCCTGTAGCGACTATTAAGCCGCATAATTGATTTGAAATCATGAGATATCCTATATTTTATAGACTTATACTTATTTATCGGTTGTAAGCCATGTTTGGGGCCTTGTGCCGATCTCTTTAGACCCTCAGGGGTATTTTTACACTATTCTCACACTATTTTGATAGAAAATTCAATGAACTCAGTCCTGTTTATTACTGTTGCTATTTCACTATTTTTACACTGTTTTAGAACACTATGAGATATTTTGGGCTGAGTCCCGTGTTGTTGAGATGAGTTGCCCGAGTGGATTGAGAGGATGACCGAGTGAGGCCGAGAGCCAAGATCGTGAGGATAGTTGTGGATCGGGTTGCACGTCGCAGCAGATATTATATGGATCGGGCTGCACGTCGCAGCAACATATGTTATGTGGATCAGGCTGCACGCCGCAACATATTTTAGGTGGATCGGGTTGCACGCCGCAGTAGTTGAGTGGATATATGGTACTTGTTGAGTGAGAGTGCTTAGTGTGAGCATGAAATACTGATAGTGGAGTCACAAGTGACTAAGATACCTGATTATGAGAGATATTGTGCCTGATAGGCTGATATATTGTGAATTTTACTATTTTCCCACTCTTCTTTATATTGAGTCTTCTAATAAAAGTTGAACTACTATTTTATGAAATTATGATTTACAAATGCTCGTCACTACACTCAAGTTTTTAGTTACTTTGGTTACTTACTGAGTTGACGTACTCACGTTACTCCACGTACCTTTGTGTTCAGATCCAGGTACCGGACCATCTCGCTAGTTGATTTCTGACGTGCTTGTAGTTTGTTCGAGGATTGAGGTAGCTGCCCAGCATCCCCAGCTCACCTCCTTTCTTTTCCTCGATTCATATCTTTGTTCTTCATTCTTCAGACTCTTGTAGTAGCAAAGTCACTTTATTATACATTGTATTTATCGTCCTAGATGCTCATGACAGTTGACTCCAGAGGTCTGGGTCGGTATTAGATTTTGATCATTTGGGTTATTATTTTCTTGTTCAACATGTCTTAAAAAGGAAATCTTTATCGGAATATAAGGATATATTTATTATAAACGGAAAAATGTTGATTTCATTATGTTAAAGGGCTAGCCTAGTTATGGTAGACGCCATCACAGCCCTTGTTGATTTGGGGCCGTGACAGAATTGCACAGTTTGTATAGGTGAGAATCCAATCTCACAGGAATTTCGGATGTTGGAATTTGGTTCTAAGGTTTATGGATTAAGGTTGAAATGAATCTTCAAGTGGGAATTGATTAATGTCCTTATACGGATTGTGATGCATGGAATCACCCATGCATGTGTTTGCATTTAGTTTATGCAATGACTTGGTGACTTTTGAACGACTCTTTGCACGTTTGAGGATGGACGTATGTTTAAGTGGGGGAGAATGTAAGGACCTGAGCAGTCATTTTGAGAATTATCATTATGTTCGATGATTTGGAACTTTGAGTAGCTTCATATGATGCATTATTACTTGTGTGTATGGTTTGATTTTATGTTTGAGAGGTTCTGGATTGATTTGGAAGAGAAATTTTTATTTCAGGAGCCTTAAAGTTGAAGATTGACCAAGGTTTTACTTTTATGTAAACGGTCATAGATTCGTATTTTGATGGTTCTAATAAGTTGGTATAGTAATTTCGAACTTAGGCATATGTCCAGTTTTGAATTTGAAGGTTCCTAGGTTGATTTGGCTCTATTTGGCAAAAGTTGGAAATTTGAAGGTTTAAGAAGTTCATAGATTTGACTGGGAGTTAACTTTGATAATATCGGGTTAGGATTGTTGTTTCGGAAGTTAGAATACGCTCGTTTTTTTATTTGGGACTTGTGTGCAAAGTTTGGGTTCATTCTAGATTGGTTAGACTTGAATCGGATGCTTGATTTGAAGTTTGAAGTTTATGAACTTAAGATAATGATGTTGGTCATTGATTCTTGGTTTTGATGATATTCATGGTGTTTTGAGATCTAGGATAAGTTTGCATTAGGTATCGGTACTTTTTGGTGTGCTTGGATGGGATACGAGGGAGGGGGAGGCTCGGGTATATTTCGGGTGTGTTCTAGGCCTTTTCTCTCATGTTTGCATTGCTAGTTTTTGCTGGTGTCGGCTATGAACCATGTTTGCAAGGGTACCATTGCATTCGCGAATAAGGGAGTGCACTGGAGGAGTTTAGCTCTTTGCGTTCGCGATGGGTGTTTGTTGGGTCTAGGTACTTTTCCTCCTCGTGTTTGCGACAAGGTGGTCATGTTCGCAGTGGCTGAGTGGATTTCTCACCGCGTTTGCGAGGATGTGTCGCGTACGCATTGGAGAGTTGGGAGTTGGTGGAATTTCCTCCGCATTCATGACGTCTAGGTCGTGTTCGCAAAGGCTTGGCATCTTTGGTCATCGCATTCGTGATGTGTGTGTCGCAAACGCGCAATGTATTTTGGGCAGTGATCATCTGTGTGCTTCGCGATTGCGAACGGTAACTCTGGCAGATTATATAAGTTGTACCAGAGAGTATTGTATTTTCTATTCTAAACTTATATTTAGTATTATTAGTGGCTCATGTACTTGTAACACCATATTCTGGGGATAATCTTAGACAACGATGGTTGTACATCTATTATACATTTATGTTATTTCACCCTTTTATTATTATTAATGAATCTTAGTTGTTAAAATGCTTTAGTTGTTGTGATAATGTTGGCTTTTCTAGCAAGCGGATGTTAGGCACGATCTCGACCCCATGGTTGAGATTTTGGGTCGTGACATGTACCTTGCGTTTAGATCTTGGAGCTGAGTTGTTGTTGATGACGAAGGTTAGCATTGAAGATGTACCTGCATTCCAGATATAAGCTACCACTTGTTCTTGGTAATTTAGGATTTGTATTTCTGTTTATGTATATTCAAACATATTTTGTAATTATTCTTCGAACCAACTTTGTAAATCTAAATCTTAGTGGCTGATAACTTGTACTATCAATCCTTTGGGTATTTGTATGAATATTCATCTTTATATTTGTTGTTGATGATGAACTTTCATTTGAGTTTTATTATTCATTGTTTGGCTTACCGAACATGTTAGGGTTAGGTGCCATAAAGACTAAGTGGGATATTGGGTCGTGAAACTCCTGTTGCAGTTGTTATGAAAAAATGGGCTCCATGGGTATTTAATGTCCAGATTCAAGATTTATATTCATCTCACCATTTATTGAGCTACGGAGATTTTTGAAGAAATTTTTACCTGATTTTTGTGGGTTAGTATTCTTAACTTGATAATAATTATATATAATGAATACCCACAAAGTTTAGCACTTAAATCGTAGAATTTGAAGGTAGAAAGTAGGTATTTTGACTTGAAAAGGAAAGTACTTTTAGGATTTGAACGCCGACTTGGACTCAAATTAAGAATCAATCTATATAGTTAAACTGCGTAGGTGATGGATTACCGACATTTGACTTTCTTCAGGGTTTGGTTGCGTGATCCCAGGGTTGACTTTTGTTGATTTTTGTTAACCTGTTCAAGATCGAATCTCTTCTTATGGAAATTAGTCCTATGACTATATTTGACTTTGTTAAGTACTTTTTGACTAGATTATGGACATTTGAAAGCTTAAGAGCAAGGTAAAGAGGTATTTGAAGATTGAAGCTTATTCAGATAGAGGTAAGTATCTGGTTTAACCTTGACTTGAAAAGGTTTTCCTAAAATAGACTTGTTTTCTACATGCTTCATATTTAGGGGTAACATATATGAGAGGTGAAGAGCGTTGATGCAGATACTATGTGCCTTCCTTGTTGGGATAGTTTAAGTACGTCATGCCATGTATGCATTATATGATCTCTTTTTGTTGCATAACTCCTTTCGCATCTTTACAATGTTGTATGTATGTAATCTTGGATTACATGCTTTGTTGATAGTCATGCATTCTACATATGCAACTTCATCTACATATATGATTATGATACGTTGAGATTGGTAAATGAGATTCATCTACATATATGATTATGATACTTATGATTATGGAAGGTTAGATTGATTATGTAATTATGTGTGGATATAGCTCTATCCATCTAGAGTCACTGAACATTCTAATCTCACAGGTAGTGTGCAAGTTTGTTGAACAATTGGAGAGTTTCGTTTGTTATAAAGTTTGAGTCTTTATCATGAATAGACATTATAGAATTTTGTTAATGTGTTTCTTATGAATGCTACTTGATGAATATTCCTTATATATTGTTTGACACATTAGCATATGCATTGATCAGGATATTAGAGAAAGCATGTGATATCATACTTTGGTTGCAATTATGCTAAATAGTTTCGTATGAATTTTTATTGAAGAACTCACGTTACATGTATATACATGTTCTTTTATGAACTTGCTAAAGACTCTTTTCCTCATATTGTAGAGATTCAACACTTCTTTAAGTGATTTAGATGGGCTTTTAAACTTTGGTGGGTGTGAGACCCACTTAGGATGACTTAGCCACCTAAATCCCTTATTTTTCCACCTTACCATACAACATTAAGAGTCACTAACTTGATATATCTTGCTGCCAGGTTGCCCTCTTTAAGCTTATCCAAGATAATCATTAATTATCCACTAATCTCTTGATTAACTTGTTAATCTCCTAATAATTCAATAATTAACAAATTATTCACATAATTAAGAATTATCTCAAATTACTTATAATATCACTCACTTTTAACATACTTTATACACCTTACTATCATGATCATGTTGTACCTTGTATGATACTAGTCCATAAATACCGAGTATTTTAGTTCGGGCCGTATTTTATCCCAAAATATCAAACTTTGACAAAATTCATTTTCTTCGATTTTCTTACCCTCTCACCTTCATGAATTTACTCATCACGTGTTTGAAATAGCATAATGCTGTAATCTCAAAATAATCTTGTCCTTAATTTGATGTCAATTATCTTACGACAAATTTACTACAGGGTGTAACATCGTCGTAATATAATATTGTGGAGCATAACATCATCGTAATATAATACTGCAAAGCGTAACATCGACGTAATACTGCGGGCGTAACATATTCTCCTCTTTGGAACATTCATCCTCGAATATTGACTGATGCATTTATCATTTTCATAACCTATGTCTTCTGAATACTGTACTCGCCTTGCCATCTAGGCAACTCTTGTGTGAATAAATCCAAAGGCCAAGGCATTCCTCCTTTAGGCCTCTTTCTCACACCACGACTTGTGATCGGAACCCTTCCAATCTCGTAATTGTTGCTACCTTCTATCATGCAGGTTGTACGACTCCGACCTTGTAAGTGCGCCTACGCGACTCTTCTTTTCTTTTTCCTCTGATTTTTATCCATTACTGAAGTTCTTCGCTTGGTACTTTGTCGAAATTACGAATACTCTTATTTCATAAACCTGGTTATCCATCTGCATGATTTTACTGCTTCTAGGTAGGTCATATTGTACCATAACTCTTACTTCGATTTATCGTTACTGAGGTCTGCTACCAAACTCCAAGTTACTTTTGTTGCTTATCCTCTATGTATAAATCTAGGTCCTTTAAGGCTTCTTCATTAATGTTCATCTTAAGATTGATGGCCCAATCTCATCTCATACTTTGTAACTTTTATCTATCCATTGTTGATTCACCTCAATGTTGATCTACAATCTACCACTAATAACTTGAAACTTCTTACATAATACATTATCACCGGGGCTTACGTTTCATCAAAGAATATCTGAAGTGGCTTGCCTAATCCACCTAGGGGCGATACTATATTTCAATAACCATAACTCTTAGCATCCCAACGTGACTCATCTTGTGGGGGGTATTCTAATCCCGTGTCGTCCGTGAAATCTTTTATTCTTTTTTTCCCCTTCAAATCATTACTCAATCGAAGGCCCAAACGTCATCCTTTATTATTATACTTTAATATTAGGATGAGTCGTAGTAATCCATATGAGCTTGAAGGACTAAAATAATTCATGAGATTATAGAGAATTTGCGACTATGTTATTGTAAGACTCTGTAAGTTTAACAGCATTGATACCGTTAGATACATTGATATGGTATTTATTTTAAGTGGAATATTTATTGTAGAAAAATAAGTTTGAAAAATATGATTTTATATAGTTATTAATATTACTACTTTCGAATATGTTATGAGAAATTTTATGAGATTTTATTTATTGTAATGATAGAAATTATTTTCTCAAAAAGTTATATTTTTACCAATTTAAGAATTAAGCGTACGAAAATTTTGCTTTATCTGAGACTAGGAAAATTATAAAGTTGAGAAAATAAGTGTATTTTTATATGGATGTTTTTATAAAATAATAGTGTATGTATTTATTTTATACCACATGACCATGATAGTTAGATGTATAATGTGTATTAAAAGTGAGTAGTATTTTAAGTAATTTGGGATAATTCTTAATTATGTGGGTAATTGGTTAATTATTGGGTAATGGGACATTACCTAGTTAATTAATAATTAATGGTTGTCTTTGGATAAAGACTAAGGTCTTTGGATAAGAATTAAATTAACCAACGTGGCAGCCATATACAATAGCATTTAGTGATTCATATACACATTACGTGACTCATATACATTAAGTGGCAAAATGTCACGACCCAAAATCCTATTTAAGTCCGTGATGACACCGGACACCACTGTCAGGCAAGCCAACACTAAATAACAAATTAAATTTTCATTTTAGTAGCTTTGAAATCATCTCTTTTCATTTCATTAAATAGTAAATAATGAACTTTCACTGAGTATACAAAATTTTTTTAACAAATTCAAATAATGAATAAATCCTATAGTCATCCCAGAACCTGGTGTCACAATTGCACGAGTGATTTCTAGGAAATTTAAATGTAATACAACAATTGTCCGGAATACAGACTGGACAGAAGGAAACTACAATACATCCGAGGGAGACTCTGTTGGCTGCAGATCGTCTCATAAGATGCAGCTCACCTAAGTCTCGTACCAACCACACCGCTGCACTCACAAGGCCACTATCCATGTAGGTACTTGTACATCAAAATGTACAACAAGTGTAATATGAGTATAAAAACGTGTACTCAGCAAGTATCC
Source organism: Nicotiana undulata (assembly GCA_005239495.1). Lineage (NCBI taxonomy): Eukaryota > Viridiplantae > Streptophyta > Magnoliopsida > Solanales > Solanaceae > Nicotiana > Nicotiana undulata. The sequence continues at coordinate 2,384 of ML297976.1, read as the reverse complement.
TGCCTAACCTCAAAAGGTAGTGACGAGAGGTCGACTGTGACACTTGCTAGAGGTCAATTCATTATAATTAAATGTGATCCTAAGCATGGATGTTATAATAAATTAACAGATAACAGCAGGAAAGGACAACTTCTTTCATAATTATAAAGCTCAGTTTCCATCATTTGAGTTAACAACTTATATCTCAAGGTAATTTAACCAGTTCAAATCACGGAAGGTACCCAGCAAATATCATGCGCAAGTAATGTCGAGATCGTACGACCCGATCCAGCAATAATAAAATGTGCACTGCCGAAGGGTCGAATGGCGCGAACCATTGATGCATCTAATACCCCGCTCACGAATCATACATGCAACGCGGTCAATTATACATAATAGAGTTACCCCGCTCGCGAATCATACATGCGATGCAGGTACTTAATAATAGGTGAATTTTACTATAATTAGGACCCTAAGGAACCACATTTTGTATCGTTTTTAATGTAAATATTGATAACAAAATGCTCTGATTAGTGTTTTTCATGCATTGCAGGTGATATATCACAAGAAAAGGACGTTGGAATATTTTTGGAGTCAATTACAGGAAAAATGAGGCCAATCAAATAATACTCACAAAGTGCACCAAAATAAAAACCAAAAGCAGAGCTGAAGCAGGCCTGCCGCGGTCCGGGCGCGGTCGCGGTGCAACCGCGGTAGGAAGCATCCTCAGATTTAGAGAACCTGTTTGGCCGCGGTCCTGGCGTAACCGCGGTGCGACCGCGGCAGGACGCATAAACTTCAGGGACTAAAGTTCAAAACACGGGATTTTAAGCCCCAAACCCTATATAAACTTAAGAAATTCGCCCAAGAAAGGGGAGAATCAGTTTTTAAAGTGGAAAACATCAAAAGCAAGGGCAAGAGGCAAGGAGGAAAATTGGGCATCAATCTTTATTCTCCTCTTTTGTTCTTTTACCATTGACTATGAATTCTTTTGTAGTTTTTGTTATTATTATGAGTAGCTAAATACTTTAATCTAAGGTTTTGGTGGAACCCGTTGGAGATGAATTTGTTGGCATGTTAATATAGTTGTGAATTGGGTATTAATCTCTATTTGTTCAACTACGTTTTGATTGTAGTTAGTTGAAGGGCCCTCAACTAGCTGTTCCTATTTATTATGTATCTGCTTGAGAAAGAGTGCATATTTAGGTAGTTGTTGAACAACACCACTCCCGGAGTATAGACGAGAGTCATAACCGAGGGTTTAGAGGTTGGGTTAGGGATAATATACCTCAGGTGCAATCTAAAGTGAACCGTAACGCAAATATAGCTAGCGTAGCTCGAGAGAGTGCGTCTAGTAAATTGTCATAAATGCTTGAGAAAGATTTACGATAACTGGAGAGTTCATGATTGATAGAGACAACCAAATCAAAGTTATAGGAACATACAACTAGGGAAAGAACCAACGGGGGAAACCATTATCTTAGACTTTTATTCCAATTGTTTACAACTGCTTGTTAGTTACTCTTAGTTTTATAGATTCACTTAGCTGTAGTAGTAATCACAACACCATTTGTTATTCATAAAGTTTGAGGAGGTTGACTAATAAGAATTTAGTACTTTAAAAGTTTCTTTTGATACGTTAAGTCCCTGTGGGATTCGACTCTGGGCATAATACCCCGGATTATATTTGCAATGCCCGCTTAGTCTTTTCTTAGACACAGTTGAGCGTGATCAAATTTTGGCACCGTTTCCGGGGATTTAACGGTATTATCAAGGACAGTTGAAGAAAAATATAAAATTCTTAATTATAGTCAAGTTTCTTTGATTTCACTCATTTATTGAATTTCTAACGTTTGTTGAACCGGTGGTACATATGCATGCCTAGGAACTCTTCGAGAACTGGTGATGTTGTTGAAGCTTTACCAGACCCCGAAAAAGTTTTCAGGGTCGTGAACAGAGCCAATCGGAGAAGCAAACGACAGACAAACATTGAACCAATAGAATTTGATATGGCAGAACTGAACAACAGAGTTAATATTGATGGTGAGGTTATTGGTGATGGGCTGGTCAACCCTGCAGCAAGAAATGATGCGCCTCAGGCGCCCATTGCACCTGAGGCGCCACTATATGACTGGGCGCAACCCACAGCTGATAACTTGGCAACCGCGATTGTGGTCCCCCAGATTGAAGCAGAGTCTTTTCAGATCACAAATAATATGCTGTATTTGTTGCAGAATAAGGGGCTATTTTCGGGGTCATATGCCGAGGACCCTCAGCAACATTTGAAGAACTTCCTGTCCATATGCAAAACCCAACGGCAGCCGAATATTACCCCGGAAGCTCTAAGACTGTTATTGTTTCCGTTCTCGGTAACGGGGGTTGCTCAGACTTGGCTGAATTCCCTC
>ML297973.1:230467-257323 GCA_005239495.1 Nicotiana undulata | reverse complement strand
TTCAGAAACTTTCTCATGAGGAAGAAGAGCATCTCTAGAGGAGGAAACTACAACAAAGCAAAAACTTCAGAAAGGCCAACCAACAAGGGATGCTAATTAAGTGGTAAGAGCGACCATCTCATCAAAAACTGTCCTCAGTGGGAAGTAGAATGGAAAAAAGAGAGATATGAAAGAAGGAACAGGAAGAAGGAACTGGTCCAACCCAAGAAAATCACAACTAAGGCTATGGTTGCTGCTTGGGGGAAAAGTTCAGATGAGGAATCAGAAGATGGGGAGACTGAAGATCAGGCACTCATGGAAATTGGAGAATCTGATGAGGAATCACATAAAGAACCAGAGGTTAGTATCTCCCATCTTAAAAACAAAATAAAGTTCCTATCTAAGGAAAAACTCTCTGAGTTGCTACTTGATTTCATAGATGATTCCGTGGAAACAACCAAAGAGAAGGATCAACTCTCTAAAGAATGTGCAATGCTAAAAGCAAAGTGCATGAACCTGGAAATCAGATTCAGTGAATCTGAAAAGAAAAACACTATCTTGTTGAACCAGGTTCATCCACTTGAGACTGAGATTCTAGAACGAAAATCTGAGAACTTAAAACTGAGATTAGGATCCAGTAAAAAGGTTATTGATCACTCTCATGTCATGTTAGAGGAAAATTTGGGAAAACAAAAAGATAAAATGTATGCCAAGGATGAACAGATAAGATCGCTTAAAGAAGAGCTTGGCAAGGTCAAACATGAATTAGATAGAACTTGTAAATGGAACAAATCATGTGATGCCTTGACATGGATTCAAGAGAATCATAGTAGCAATCGGAGAGGGCTTGGTTTTGGGAGTCAATTGCCCAAGTGGCATCCCAAAAGAAAGTATCTCACTCTCCCTGAAAATAAAATCTGCACCCACGGTGGTAAGACTGGCCACTACAAATATGAGTGTACTGCAAAAGAGCAGACCATTCAAAAAAATAAGATGTTTGTCAAAAAGAAAAACTGGCTACCAAATTGGGCCAGGAAAAATTTGATTCATCCATTCTCTCATAGAAAAGGACCCAAATTAGTTTGGGTTCTTAAAACAAACCCTGATTTCTTTTTGTAGGTACAAGTGAGAGAAAGCATCCAAATTTGGTTTTTGGATAGTGGTTGCTCAAAACATATGACGGGGAACAAGGAACAGTTCCTTTCACTTGAAAACCCCAAAGGAGGAAATGTCTCCTTTGGAAATGGAAAGAAAGGTGAAATTATAGGGGTTGGCAAAGTAGGTAAGGATGACACACGTTCCAACGAACATGTGCACTTGATAGATGGCTTGAAATATAGCCTGATTTGTGTGTCACAATTGTGTGACAGAAGTAACCTGGTTGCTTTCACTTCCACAAAATGTTTTGTGATTAACTTGCTTACTGACAAGATTGTTTTGCAGGGAAAGAGAATGAATAATATCTATGTCATAGACTTGTCCACACTGTCTGAAAATGAACTCACTTGCTTAAGTGTTTTGGACAGTGATCCCTTCCTTTGGCACAAACGACTTGGACATGCAAGTCTAAATCATCTTAACAAATTAGTATCTAAGGACTTAGTGGTGCGACTCCCTAACATTAAGTTCAAGGAAGACAAAGTTTGTGAGGCATGTGCAAGGGGGAAGCAGGTAAGATCCTCATTCAAAAGTAAGAAAATGGTCAGTACCACCAGGATGTTGGAACTGGTTCATCTGGATTTGTGTGGTCCTATGAGAACTCTGAGCAGAAGTGGTAAGAAATATGTGATGGTGTTAGTTGATGATTACTCAAGGTTCATGTGGACCTTATTTCTGGCATCTAAGGATGAAGCATTTGATATGTTCATCGCATTTGTTAAGAAAACTCAAAATCAGTTAGGACATCAACTAGCATCAATAAGATCTGACCATGGTATTGAATTTGAAAATGCTAAGTTTGCTGAGTTCTGTGATGAACATGGTATCAATCACAATATTTCTGCCCCTAAAACCCCACAGCAAAATGGGGTTGTGGAAAGAAAGAATAGAATTCTTGAGGACATGGTTAGAACCATGCTTCTTTCTAGCAAACTACCACACAGCTTCTGGGCAGAAGAAATAAACACTTCTTGCTATATAATCAATAGGTGCATGACCAAGCCTATGGTAGAGAAAACTCCATATGAATTACTTAAAGGGAGAAAGCCCAACATATCCCATCTTAGGGCTTTCGAATGTAAATGCTATGTGCACAATAATGGCAAAGATTCCTTAGGTAAATTTGATCCCAGAAGTGAAGAGGGAGTATTCTTGGGATATTCATCACATAGTAAAGCCTATAAAGTGTACAATAAAAGAACTATGTGTGTAGAAGAGAGTGTGCATATTGTCTTTGATGAAACTAACACTCTTTCTGAGAGACAGGAACCAGAAGATGAGGAGCTTGGACTGGTGCGAAGTAGTGAACACGTTGAAGCAGCCATGGAAGATGGAACAGGTGATGGACCAGGTCCAACTACCCCAAGCAACATGACAGGGGGAACTCAACATGTGAATCCTGGCCCTGATCCTGTTCCACAACAACAAAACAACATGGAACTATCCAGAAGTGAACTACTAGTACTCAAACCACACAGATATCAGAGTTCTCACCCTCTTGAGAACATCATAATAGATTTGTCATCCGGAATCAAAACAAGAGCTTCCTTGAAACATCTGTGTGCGTTTGATGCCTTCCTATCCTTAATCGAACCAAAGAACATTGGTGAAGCCCTACAAGATGCTGACTGGCTAAATGCCATGCAAGAGGAGCTGAATCAGTTTGAAAGAAGTCAAGTATGGCACCTGGTACCCAGGCCACTAGACATATTAGTGATTGTCAGGAAGTGGGTCTTCAGGAACAAGCTCGATGAGGATGGAACTGTTACAAGAAATAAGGCAAGACTAGTTGTTCAAGGGTATAGTCAAGAAGAAAGAATTGACTATGATGAGACTTTTGCTCTTGTGGAAAGATTGGAGGCAATCAGACTTCTTATAGCATTTGTTGCACATATAGAATTCACTCTCCATCAGATGGATGTTAAGAGTGCCTTTCTCAATGGCTATTTGAAGGAAGATGTATTTGTCAAACAACCTTCAGGTTTTGAAAGCAAAGAGTCACCTGATCATATGTATAAACTTGACAAGGCTCTTTATGGTCTCAAACAAGCACCTAGAGCATGGTATGAGCGATTGTCAAAATTCCTACTGGAACATGGGTACAAACGATGTAAAATTGACAGTACTTTGTTCCTGAAGGAGAATGGGAAGGATCTTCTGATTGTGCAAATATATGTTGATGATATCATATTCGGGGCAACCACTGAAAAGCTTAGCAAGGAATTTGCTACACTAATGGGGAGTGAATTTGAAATGAGTATGATGGGTGAGATAAACTTCTTATTAGGCTTACAAATCAAGCAAAACCCACATGGAACAATGATTCATCAACAAAAGTATGTGAAAGAACTCCTCAAGAAGTTTAAAATAGAGGACTCAAAGGAAATAGACACCCTCATAGCCACAACTACCAAATTAGATGTGGATGAACCTGGTTCATCCGTTGATCAGAAGCTATACAGAGGGATGATTGGGTCTCTATTATATCTTACTGCCAGCAGACCTGATATTGTGTTCAGCGTGGGATTGTGTGCTAGGTTTCAGGAAAATCCAAAGGAGTCTCACCTCACTGCAGTAAAAAGAATTTTGAGATATCTGAAAGGCACCACTGATTTGTGCCTTTGGTATCCTAAAGGTAGTATCTTCGACCTTGTAGGATATGCTGATGCTGATTATGCACTGAGTAGGGAGCATTTTGAGAGAAACAGGATTAAATTAGGGATGATTAAGATCACCTAAGTGAAGAACAAAAAATGAAAAAAAATTATTCTTTTTTTTTTGGCTAGAAAATTCTAATTAGGTACTTAATCAGATTAATCATTGCTCAATATCATGTCTTTATTTCCATACTCTTTTGCCATGTATTAATATGATTCCTTAGTTGCTAATGATGTTTCTCTATCTTTGTAAATTGAGGCAAATTAAAGATTTTAACAGGATGAACATGGTTCATCCATGCTGGTTCACCTGACTGACGAGGTACGTTCTCATCTCCATTCATTTATTAAATCAAGTACAGTCATACATGAGCAGGACTCTATCCACTTATTGTTCAACTTCAAATACTTCGTACTTACCCAAAATTGAACCAGTTTCAAGAAGTCCCGTCTCACTTAATTAGCCTAGTTTTAGGGAGAAAATAACTGTCTAATCAATGTCAGTCCTATATCAATTAGACTCTCACTTGAGTTAATACTCTGCCGTTGCAATCTCCCTAGCCACATCTTATAAAAGGGTCATCATTACTCTTCTCTTCATAAAGTAACCGTCTAACCAAGTTTAACTCATTCTACACAAACCAAAACTGATCACTCGCCTTTTCTTCGTAACAACACACAATCATGTCTTCACCACCACCTGCTTCTTATTCTACTTCATCACTTAATCGTAATTACGATGGAGGAAATTCTGAATCAGAATCTAACTACCCATCTATATACAGTTCTCAATCACTAGAGAATTCGTCAACCCCTGAAAACATACCTATTCCTGAACCCACACCAAACCCTGCTCCAGCCCCCAGGGGTCGTCGTGTGAAAATTCTTGCCAGAAAGATAGTTGCTTCTGGTTCTAGAGCAAGATTCTTGGAAGAAATTCTACAGGCTGATAAGGATCCCAACACTGAATCATCAAGTGAATCGTTTAAATCATCCAACGAGGAGGAAGCACCTGGTTCATCAAATTCTGAACAAGGTAATCTTGATGCTATCTCTAAATCTGTTAATGCTGAGAACACGTTTGTTCTGGTTGGGTCAATGGTAGATGTTGAAGTGCCGAGTAGGCAAAGAGAATTGGGAAAAGGAAAAATTCTTGAGAGAGAGGGTGGAGATGGAGTTGTAAGGGGAGCTAGGGAGGATGGCACCACACTGGCTATATGTGGTCCCATTCTTGAGAATGTTGTAGATAAAGTCACACAGTTAGGGGGAAGTCTAGTTGAGGAGGCCACAACAGGTCTAGCAAGCTTGATGAAAGGAGCAGATGAACCTGGTTCATCTGGGGACGAGACATTGGCTGAAAGGCTAAAGAAACTGGGGGAGTCCTATAAACCCAAGAAAAGGAGGACTCAGAAGTCCAAGAAAGCATCTACCCCAGTTCCTCCAAAGAAGAGGAAAGCTACTATTTCTGCTGATGCTCCTTTCCCTAAGGTGCGTGCTACGCGTAATACTGTGAGAGAAGAAGAAGAAAAGTTGGAGAAGGCTCTGCAAGAGAGCAGGAAAAAGAAGGCGGCAAAGGGTAAAGCTAAGATTGGAGAGCTTGTTGAGGCTGTTGTTATTGAAGAGGAGACGTTAGACCTGGTCCAACAAGAGGAGCGGATTTCTCCAGTTGTGATTGGGACACCAAAACCCAAAAAAGGCTAAGGCTTCTTCAAAGAAGTCAGCTGATGTGTCCGCCGCAACTCCAAGCACTGCCAAAAGGACCAGGTCCAAGGCAAAGAAAATGAAGGTTGTGGAGAAAGAGGATGATGCAGACTGGAGTTGAGAAGAGGAGAAGGAAGATGATTTGGAGACTGACAAAGTCATAATGTTTGGCAAGCAAACAATCTTGAAGGGTAGGTTGTTCAAAGATCTAGAGGAGCCTGGAATGAGATATCTACAGGACACTCTGGACGTGCAGGGATGGAAGGACATGGTCCTTTGCATGGAAGGCAGGCTAGCAAGGGCTGAATTGGTGGAATTCATGGGAAATTCCATTGTCAAAGACGGCAGGGTCACCTCTATGGTCAAAGGAGTTCAAGTTTTCTTTGATGCTAAAGAGCTGGGTGTAATTCTGAACATACCAGCTGAGGGCTATAAGGACTACACAAGGCACATATGGCCTTGTGTAGATGGGATGGCCTCAGCAATCAACATCACCAGATTCTTCAGTGACAATGAGAGGGAGATTGAACCCAGGACGGTCTAAAAAAGTGAAATGAAGCCAAAGAACAAGTTGTTCTTCGAGTTTGTCATCAAATTCGTGCTGCCCAGACAAGAAAGAAGGCACATAGCCAACTATATGGATCTGACTCTGATGGAGTGTATGTACAGGGGAAAGCAAATAAATTGGTCGGCTTTCATCATCCAACTCTTGGATAGAGTTGTGAATGGAACCAAAGCACATGCAATCCCATATGGATTTATTCTGACAGCTGTGCTTGCACATTTTGTGGTTCATGCGAAGAAGGCTGAAATGGCGACTTCCAAGGATTATTTTGGGAAGGAGACTTTGCTGACATGTGATTACATTATCAATGTTCCTGCAGATGAACCTGGTTCATCTAGGAAGCAGCTATTCAACAGCAACGTAAGAACTCTGGTGCAGGAAAGCGAGATCAAGGATATGGAGATCCTTCATTTGAAATCTCGTGTGATTGAGGTTGAACCTGAGCAGGATGCTCTCAGGGCTGAATTAGCAAAAGAGAAGGAAAATAACGAGGGTGTTCTTCAGCAGATGCTTTCTCTTATGCAATCCAAGACCACAACCTCCTCTGCACCTTCCCATCATTAGGCTGTCCAGAGCTACCCAATAAACCTTCAGTGCCCAGTTCGGGACTTGGTTCTGTTTTTTTTGGACTTGTTTCTGTTGTCTTTTTCCTCTGTTTTTTGCTCATGGTTTTTGATTGTTTTTTTTTAATTGTCTTGTGTTTGATGTTCTTTCCTAATCAATGAATATGTTGTTTAGTTATTGACTTGTCTCAATTTCTTATTTAGCTTACATTTATTGGTTTCTTGTGTTGATTAATCATGCTTTGCACCTGCAGTTGCCTCAAATGGCCATGAGTAATAATTAATAATTCTGGTAAGTGTATCATTTTGCAACTTTTCGATGATGCCAAAAGGGGGAAGATATGTGCTGGAACTTTTCAAAAAAAATTCAAAGTGATATTTATAACCTAATGAACCCGGTTTCTCAATGATTAATGCTTAAAATCGTACAAAGTGTTTGAAGTGTATACAGGATTAAGCACAGAGTTTGTCACCATCAAAAAAGGGGAATTTTTTTACCCAAGTCACTGCATAGTTTTGAAGATTGACAAATGTCTGACCAGTTGAACCAGGTCCATCAGAGCGCACATTCTTGAACTCAATAGCTAGCACATGAACCGTATATGCATAGGAGATATTTGTGATTGTGAAGTATCAATGAACCAAGAGATTGTCACCTAATGCAAAGAGGATACAAACTGATGAGAGGATAGAAGTTGAATTCAGCAAGGAAAGTAAAAAAGGAAGGAAGTTGAGTTTGATACGAACTCTTTCACCCAGGAAGAGTTGGACTAGAACTGAACGACAAACTCAACAACTGAATCTATAAATATTCAAAGTATTTCTTCTGGAATTTTCTATGCACAAAGGCAGAATTGAATCAAGATCTGAAAGCAAAATTCCCAGAGGTTTTGCGAGCAGAATTACTGTGTGATACAAAGGCTACAGATCAGCTAGAAGAACCAGTTTCATCGTCTGTGTATTGAGTCTAGTTGATTGTAGTAGGTGTTTTAATATTGTATCTTTTCAGCTTTCTTAGAAGCAATTATAATAGGTATACATTGTTCAAGTTAGAGTTGACTTGAAGCTTGTAGAAATTAGCTAGAGGCTAGTTGATACGAAGGGATTATAGTTAGTCCTAGGATTACAAAAGAGTTTATTTTGTAAGTCCGTTTGGCTCAGAGTTTTTAGTGAAGAGTTTGAGCAAATCCTACTGAGGAGTAGGTCATGGGTTTTTCACCTTTTGAGTCAGGTGTTTTCCACGTAAAAATCTCTGTGTTTTTACTTTACTTCTTTTATTATTTCGCAGCAGTAGAAGTTGGAACACAAAGAAGAACCAGGTTCTTCTTGTGAGACAGCAATCGAAAAATTGGGTACCACACATTTAACCTATATTCTTGTGTGGTATTGACGTCTAAAACATCAATTGGTATCAGAGCAGGTTATCCTTGAAAAGGCTAAAACCTTAGAAAAGATCACAATGAGTGCACCACCTGGGAACTAGAAGGTCAATCAACTGCAAGGCCACCACTCTTCAATGGCCAGTACTACTCTTGGTGGAAGAACATGATGAAGGACCACCTGATTGAAGAAGACTATGAACTCTAGGACATAGTCACTGATGGACATCTAGCTACAATGAGGAAGACTGCTGAAGGCTTAGATGTACCAAAGACTAGGGCTGATTGTACTGCTGAAGATCTGAAGAAATGGGAGAAGAATGCTAAGGCCAAGAAATGGCTAGTTTGAGGATTAGGTCCAGATGAATACAGTAGAATCCAAAGTTGCACCAAAGCCAAAGAAATTTGGGATACTCTACAAGTAGCCCATGAAGGAACACCTCAGGTAAAGAGGTCTAGAGGTACTCTACTATACTCTCAGTATGAAAACATCACCATGAAAGAAGGAGAGACTATCCAAGAGATGTACACAAGGTTCACAACCTTGACTAATGAACTGAAGTCTCTTGGAAGAGTGATCCTGGAAGAGGACAGGGTTGAGAAGATCCTGACAGGGGTCTTGCCAATTTCCTGGGAAAGAAAAATTACTGATATCCAGTAATCCAAAAATATGGCAACCCTGAGATTGGATGAGCTGATTGGAAACCTCACTGCCTATGAACTCAGAAGGCAGACAATGAAGATGGATAGTCCAAATAAGGAGATGAGTCTAGCACTGAGAATCACTGAGGGAGCATATCTGGAGGAAGATGAGATGGCCATGATTACCAAAGAATTCAGAAACTTTCTCATGAGGAAGAAGGGCATCTCTGGAGGAGGAAACTATAACAAAGCAAAAGCTCCAAAAAGGCCAACCAACGAGGGATGCTACAAATGTGGTAAGACCGACCATCGCATCAAACACTGTCCTCAGTGAGAAGTAGAATGGAAAAATGACAGATATGAAAGAAGGAACTGGTCCAACCCAAGAAAATCACAACTAAGGCTATGGTTGCTGCTTGGGGGGAGAGTTCAGATGAGGAATCAGAAGATGGGGAGACTGAAGATCAGGCACTCATGGCAATTGGAGAATCTGATGAGTAATCACATGAAGAACCAGAGGTAAGTATCTCCCATCTTAAAAACAAAATAAAGTTCCTATCTAAGAAAAACCTCTCTGAGTTACTACTTGATTTCATAGATGATTATGTGGAAACAATCAAAGAGAAGGATCAACTCTCTAAAGAATGTGCAATGCTAAAAGCAAAGTGCATGAACCTGGAAATGAGAGTCAGTGAATCTGAAAAGAAAAACATTGTCTTTTTGAACCAGGTTCATCCACTTGAGACTGCGATTCTAGAACTAAAATCTGAGAACTTAAAACTGAGATTAGGATCCAGTAAGTTATTAATCACTCTCATGTCATGTTAGAGGAAAATTTGGGAAAACTAAAAGATAAAATGTATGCCAAGGATGAACAGATAAGATCGCTTAAAGAAGAGCTTGGCAAGGTCAAACATGAATTAGATAGAACTTGTAAATGGAACAAATCCTCTGATTCCTTGACATGGCTTCAAGAGAATCATAGTAGCAACCGGAGAGGGCTTGGTTTTGGGAGTCAATTTCCCAAGTGGGATCCCAAAGCAAGTATCTCACTCTCCCTGAAAATAAAATCTGCACCCGCTATGGTAAGACTAGCCACTACAAATATGAGTGTACTGCAAAAGAGCAGGCCAGTCGAAAAAATGAGAGGTTTATCAAAAAGAAAAACTGGCCACCAAATTGGGCCAGGAAAATTTTGATTCATCCATTCTCTCATAGAAAAGGACCCAAACTAGTTTGGGATCTTAAAACTAACCCATGATTTCCTTTTATAGGTACAAGTGAGAGGAAGCCGCCAAATTTGGATTTTGGATAGTGGCTGCTCAAAACATATGACGGGGAACAAGGAACAGTTCCTTTCACTTGAAAACCTCAAAGGAGGAAATGTCTCATTTGGAAATGGAAAGATCGGTAAAATTATAGGGGTTGGCAAAGTGGTGAAGTGACTGGGGCTGAAGCTGAGGGCTGAATCCTATGCTGGGATGAACTACTAGGACGGCGGGGACACTTCCTCCACTCATGTCCGAACTCTCCACACTCATAACAACTACTTGGAGCTGGAGATGAAAACTGACGAGAACCCCTACCACCATGATAACCACCAGACGACTCATGAATAGGAGAACCCTGATAAGATGATGCTCGGGCGGAGCTCTGAGCTGGAAGGGCTCTAAAAGATGAACGCCCCTGATGAGAACTGCGAGAACCCTGCCCCGAAGATACACCACTGTAAGCTGGGCGAACCGGCTGTGGAGGTCTAAATGGACAACCCCTGCTATGCTGAAACTGCCTTCTAGAAGGGGCACCACTAAAGCTACCTGATCCCCGAGGCCTCTTGAACTCCCTCTCCTCACGCTCCTACCTACGAACCGACTCAATGTCCCGAGCAATGTCAACTACCTGCTCAAATGTAGCTCCAGACACTCTCTCTCTGGTCATCAAGATCCGAAGCTGATAAGTAAGACCATCTACAAACCTCCTAATCATCTCCCTATCTGTAGGGACAAACTCAGAAGCATGTCTAGCCAACTCGGAAAACCTTATCTCGTACTGAGTAACTGACAACTCTCCTTGGCGCAGCTGCTCAAACTGTCAGCGTTGCTCCTCTCTATGTGACTGAGGAACATACTTCTCCAAAAATATCTAGGAGAACTGCTTCCATGTGAGTGGTGCTAAACCAAATGGCCTACGCCTCTCGAATGCCTCCCACCAAGTGAAAGCAGCACCCACAAACTGAAATGTAGCGAACGAGACCCCACGTGTCTCCAAAATACCCGCAGTACGCAATATCCTCTGGCATTTATCCAGAAAACCTCGGGCATCCTCACCCTCTGTTCCGCTGAAAGTCTGAGGCTTAGGTCTGCTGAACCTCTCCAGCCTACGCTGCTCATCCTCGGGCATAGTTTGAACCACATAGTCCCGAACTGGGGCAACCGGCTGAGCTAGGGCTTCTCCCGGCGTCTGAATACCCCGTACATCCTGCTCAGGTGTCCGGGTAGCTGGAGTCTGATTGCCTCCCCCCGCCTGAGCTGCAGTGGCAGTAGTGGACATAGAAACTGCCTGAGCTAAACTGGAACACACCGTCAATATCTGAGCCAGGGTCTCCTGAAGATCCGGAATAAAAATAGGCACTGCCGGTGCCTGAGCCTGTCCCGCTGGAGCACCATCGGCGGGAACCTGATCCTGAACGATATGGGGATCCTAGGGTACTGTCCCAGCTGTTGCGCGGGCTGGTCCCCTACCTCTACCACGGCCCGACCCCTTGTGGGTCTGGCTGGTGTCTGGTCACCCTGATCGGTATTGTGTTTGCTCACCATCTGCGAGGGAATGAAACAACGTAAGTTTAGATTTCAAGAACCAATAAATTGGCACGAAAGAGTTCAAGAAATTGAGATTTTTCCTAATAGTTCTGCAGCCTTTCGAAGATAAGTACAAACGTCTCCGTACCGATCCGCAAGACTTTACTGAACCTGCTCATGACCGTTGAGTCCTATGTAACCTAGGGCTCTGATACCAACTTGTCACGACCCCAAATACTAACAAGTCGTGATGGCGCCTATCGTGGATCTAGTCTAGCCAACTATCACATAACTACCCATTCGTTCGATCATAATAATTTACAATTCAATAATAAACAACAAACAGAGTGTAAATAATTTCATTAAGTCTTAGCGCCCCAATAATAGTCTAAACAACTCTAAACAAGACCTCCCAAGACTGGAGTCAATGTGGTCACGAGCATCTACGAAATAAAACTAACTCTACTAATATCTTGAATAAAGTCTAGGAATGAAATGCTAAAACTAATTAAGGAAAGGAAATGGAGAAGCTGTGGACGCTGGACAGCTACCTCGAAATCCCGTAGGCTGCTGATAACGAACTCGGACGACTACAGCTCCGAATCAATACCTGGATCTGCACACAGAGGTGCAGGGAGTAATGATGAGTACACCAACTCAGTAGTAATGAAAATAAATCACAGTCTGAGAAAATACGAAACACACAGCACAGATACACCAATTCACAAAAACAGTAAATCACCAAGTCACCATAAGTAATCATCAAATAAATAAGTTTGAAAACCGTTTTCCAGAAATCCTTTGAAACAGGTATAATATCAATATATCTCAGTAAAACTCTCAGTAAAATCAGTTTGAAAAACGAAGTGAATCTTAGTTCAAAATCTCAGTAAAATCATCATAAATTTGCCCCTCGGGCCTAAATCATTTCTCATAACAATCTCATTATCAGCCCATCAGGCAACCTCACAGTCACTGAATATTAGCAATCAAGAAACCTCACAGTTACTCAATATTAGCCCATCAGGCAACCTCACAGTCACTCAATATTAGCCCATCAGGCAAACTCACAATCACTCAGTATAAGCCCCGCGGGCAACATCACTCATTAGGTACCTGCGCTCACTGGGGATGTGTACAGACTCCGGAGGGGATCCTACAGCCCAAGCGCTATAACAAGCCACAACATGGCGTAAATCACACACAATATAGGCCCGCAGCCTCACTCATATCATATCATCCTCACAATATTGGCCCACAGCCTCACTCATATCATATCATCCTTACAATTTTGGCCTGCAACCTCACTCTGTCAGACACTCTCAACATGCCCTTCAGGCCATAAATATACCGGGTTCTCGACTCAAAAACAGTGTTTCATTTTCAGTAAATAGTATCAAAATACTCTGAGTGTCAAAAAAATTATCAAGAAAAGACTGAGTGAAAAATCATAATATATCAGTGAGGAAAATAGTAAAATCAACCCTCAAGGGGTAAACAAATCGACACTAGGACACAAACATGGCTTACAGCCCAAAACATATCAAATAAATCAATATTATTAAGCATAGGCTTTAAAATCGGTTTCGCAACTCAATAGTTGCCCAAATAGGGAATAGATTTCCAAAGTTCCAACCTTTGCATTCCAAAACCCGTGAAAGGGTGCAGAGTCCGGGGTTTCATACCCTCAGGACAGGATTTAAAGACATTACTTACCTCAAACTAGCCCGAAAACTAATCCGCAATACATTTGCCTCTCGTATCAACCTCCGAGCGCTCCAAATCTATAAAGATCAGACCTTTATCGTTAAATTATGCTTAAGGAATTAATTCCAATGTAAAAATACCAATTTTAGCTGAAAACCCAAAATTTGCTAAAACCCGACCCCCCGGGACCGCATCTCGAAACTCGAAAAGTTTTATACCAAAATATTCTTCATCATCTCACGAGTTCGTACATATAAAGAACGCTAAAAGCGGAGTTCGTTTGACCCCTCAAATCGACCGCTAAAGGTCTCATAATCTCAAGCCCTAACCCCACCTTTTCTACTGATTTCCATGAATTAAACACTGAGATTATGTTCCTTAATCACCTACAATCGAGTTTTAAGGTCCAAAATACTTACATCTTTGATGAACACTGATTTCCCCTCTTCAAAATTGCCTCAAAAGCTTCTTCCCGTTCAAAAATGGTGTTAAAATAGGTTAAGGTCGCGGAAGGATTTAATTATATTCTGTCCAGGGATTTCCGCACCTGCGACCCATTACTCGCACCTGCGGTCCCCTAACCGCACCTGCGGTCCCCTAACCGTACCTGCGGAGCCTTCTTCGCTCATGCGGGCCCGCACCTGCGGTCAAACTTCCGCAGGTGCGGTTACACCAGCACCTGCAGCTGTTTTGCTGCAATTTCCAAGTCCAACCCTTCGTTAAACACCCGAAATCAATCTCGAGCCCATCGGGACCCCAACCAAATATACCAACACATCACATATGATCATTCAAACTTAGTTGCACCCTCGGAATACCAAAACTAACATCAAAACACCAAAATCACATCAGATTCAAACCTAAGAACTTTCAAATTTCTAAAGTCCACCAACTATGCCGAAACTATCCAAAACAACTCTGATTGACTTGAAATTTTGCAGAAATATCCAAAATGACATTACGAACCTGTTCCAATTGTCGGAATTCTATTCCGATCCCGATAGCCTATTTTCCACTGCCGACCGGAAATCGCCAAAAACTAACTTTCGCCAATTCAAGCCTAATTCTACACCGGGCATCACAAAATTATTCTGAACACACTCTTAAGTTTCAAATCACCTAACGAAGCTATTTGAGCCATAAAATCCGCATTCCGAGGTCGTTTACCAATTAGTCAACTCTCAGTCGACTTTCCAACTTTAAGGCTATTTTTTAAAGACTAAGTGACTAAACTTTCACTACAACCATTCCGATTTCAAGCCTACCAACTCAAACACATCAATAACAGTATAACCAACTTATAACAAGTCAATAACAGTAATTATAATGCAGGTTCTACGTAACGACAGACCGGATCGTTACAGATTGAATGCATTCTTGCCAGCATGTGGGCTACTTCATTTCCTTCCTTGAAGTTATTCATAATCCTTGGATTCTCCATTCTGGACAGTAATAATCTGCAGTCATAAATTAAGGCATCGTAAGTAGGATATCCATGCTTCAAGTATTTTATTACGTCAGTTGAGTCAATTTTCACATCCAGTGGTGTCAGATTCATTTTCATAGTCACTTGGAGATCTTGTCTGAGTGTCAGGAATGCTACATGCAAAGGAGAAATTACTTTGGAATAATCTTGGTATCCAATTACCAAGTCACATTTACAATTCCTTACTATTCCTCCCACTCCATAACACAACTTGTTGACATTGAAGGCAGCATGAGTATTTAGCTTGTACTATCCAGTAGGTGGTTTCTGTCATCGAATATGTATAGGAATTTTCTTGGTGGGAATACTTTCTCTATTAGTCATGAGCTTATATTCCACAATCCACAACATGAATAATAGCAGTCACAGAGCTGACGTTGTTGTGTTATTTTGGTTGTTACGGTTTCTGCTCATCCAAAGATTTCAGATAACAAATGGAAAGAGATCCCTTTAAGCCAGAAATTTATTAACATGATCGTGGGGCTCATGTCTATAAGACTATAACTGTAATAAGCTATTGCTTATATTATTAGATATTTGGTGATCTACTGCAATTCGTAAATTGTTCCAAACATTACGTGCCGCGTAACAATATAGAAATTTATGAGTAATGGTTTCTTCAGCTCCTCTACATACTGGACATACTACATCTATGTTCATTCTGAGGTAGTTTATATAAGAACAACAAGGTAGCCTATCATCATAACATAGCCATAAAAGAAACTTAATTTTGTTCAGAGAATGAAGTTTCCATATCCACGTAAAATCTAATTTCTCGGTATTACAAAAACCATCGATGAGTTTGTAGCAGGAGTTGGAAGTAAATACACCACTACTAGTAATATTCCAAACTGGAGTGTCATAGGATTTGGGATAGAGCGAATGAATAACTAAGTTGATGTTGTCAATAATATTGGGGATTAAAACAAATGAAATATTAGAGGGCTCACAGTCGTTGTTCGTGCACAAGTCTTTAATAGTGAAATTGAGGTCCGAGATGTTTAGAGGTGTAATGACATGGCCGATAGTTTTGTGTATTTGACGACCGATCGGGCAATTTGTTTAATTGCGCATGTTTCCTTTTTGATGCTTTACACACGTGTGTTTATGGTATTATGACTTGCGGGGATGATTAGTTTCGTTGCGGGAAGCTTTCAGATTGATTTGGACCCTTGATTCTTGACTTAGAGGTTTAAATGAGAATGTTGACCAAACTTTGACTTTTATGAAACGACCCCGGAAATGTGGTTTTATGGCTCTGATAGCTTCGTATCATGATTTCAAACTTGGGCTTATGCCCGGAATTGATTTTGGATGTCCGTTGGTTGATTTGCCGAAATTTGGGAATTTGAAGTTGAAAAGTTTGACCTTAGGTTGAGAGCTAAAAATTTGATTTTGGGAGTTGGAATAGGCCCATTATGGTATTTAAAACCTGTTTGCAAAATTTGGTGTTGTTTAGAGTTAATTTAATAGGTTTCGGATATTTAGTCGTAACTTTTAAATTTCTTGAACTTTGCTTTGAAATTTATGCGTTTTAGAGTTCAATTCGTAGTTTTAGATGTTATTTTAGTGTTTTGATTGTGCGAACAAGTTCGTATTATATTTTTTAGATTGTGTGAAGGTTTGTTTTGGAGTCCCGAAGGCTCATATGAGTTCCGGACATGTATCGAAATGGCTTAGACTTAAAAATGAACTGTTGGTGTGTTGGTGCTCTGATGTCCCAATTGCTAGCACCAGCTTCGCAATTGCGAAGATGATAGTAGGGGGTTGTCAGTTGTCGCAATTGCGACATCCCCTTCGCAATTGCGAAGGCAGTAGGATTTTAGCATTTTTTGCATTCGCGAACAAGCATTTGTTTTAGCGATGAAGGCCAGTTCGCAATTGCGAACCCTTTTCCACAATGGCGATGGTTCGCAAATGTAAACCATGTGTCGCAAATGCGACATCTCCAGCTAGTTAAAGGGCTGGGGGACGGGATTTTTGAACTCATTCTCTTATTTTTGAACCCTAGACTTGGTACGAGGCGATTTGGAGAGGGGATTTTTACTTACAAACTTTTGGTATGTGATTCTAATCCATTTCTAATCATATTCCATCCATATATCTTAGATTTTAACATCAAATCATGTGAATCAAAGTAAAAATTTGTGAAACTTCATCAAGTTTTTGAAAAAAAAAATCGAGTTTTAAGAGTCGATTTGGACTCGAATTTTGAAAAAATCACATATATGAACTTGTGGTATCATGGGTAGTCGGAATCTACCATTGGACATGGGTTTTGACTAGACAAGCCCCGCGTTGAATTTTTTTTGACTTTTTGAAAAAAGTGTAAAGAACTTAGCTTTATCTACTGCAATTGATTCCCCTAGCATTGTTTGATAATACTAAGTCAATTTTTGTTAGATTTGAGCCATGTGGAGGCGAATTTTAAGGGAAAATCTATTTTCGAGTGTTGAATTGGCCTAGTTGAGGTAAGTGTCTTGCCTAACTTTATGTGGGGGAACTACCCCTTAGGATTTGGTATTGATTGTGTCTTTTGTGCTATGTGAAAGCCGTGTACACAAGGTGACGAGTGGGTACACGGGTTGTACGTGGTATTTTGCTAGTTTAGGCTACTTAGACTACTTCCATGCTTTAATTGAAATGTAACATCAAGTTCTAAATTCTCAAAGTCTATCTATCTTTAATTGCATTAGCCTATCCTTACATACCTTAATTGACTTGTTTAGAACTTGTTCTACACTCTAATTGATAAATTGCTCGCATGTCTTAGCTGAACTTGTTGCCATTATTATAGTTATGTGTTATCTCTTTTAGTGTTAATTATCATTGCTTGAATCTATAATTCATGTTATCTCTTTCATTGTTGATTATCATTAATCAACGTTATCATTCTTGTTACCTCTTTCGTTGTTGTTTACCATCATTTGAAGTTATTGTTCATGTTATATCTTTCATTGTAATTTACATTATTTGAAGTCATTACTACACATTTTCTCTGCCATTGTGAGTTATTCTTTTTCAACATTGCGGTTATGCATTGCCTCTCAATGTTGAGTTATTGGTGTTTATGTTTTAAAAGACATTATCACGTTGAGGCGAAATTGTTATTGCTTAAACATCTTCCTTGTTGAGCATTTTACATTCATTGTTGTTGTTGATGTTTCTTGTACTTGATGTGGTGGAGCCGCGGGCTGATGTTGTGGAAATATTGATATTGTTGATTGTTTGCAATATGTGATATATGGACACTTGTGGTGCGAGATATTATTGTAATATGATATTGACAAGCATGCGGTTGTATAAGGCTAGGATTTAATGTACATGCGACGGTATGGGGTGGGACTTATGTGTTTTTTGCTTGTATGGGAACTTCGTGAAGCCACATGACGTCATAAAGTGGGCTAAAGTGTGTGTAGCTATTTCAAAAAATCTGTTTTCAAAGCCTATTTCAATTGTAAGGCTCACGCGGCGGTATAATGAAAGATTATGATTTAAATTGAGAAGTGTGAGTACGAGGCGGTACCTCGGTTGTGATTCTTAATTTATACGAGGCAGTACCTCGGTGGTGATTCTTAATTTATACGAGGCAGTACCTCGGTGGTGATTCTTAATTTATACGAGGCAGTACCTCGGTGGTGATTCTTAATTTATACGAGGCAGTACCTCGGTGGTGATTCTTAATTTATACGAGGCAGTACCTCGGTGGTGATTCTTATTACACACGAGGATGTACCTCGTTATGTTATTTTGTACCTTACCTCATGTTGCAAAGAGCTCTTAGCAAAAATATTCTTGTTGTTTTCTTCTTCTTTGTTCTAGCAGTTGTTGTCCGTATATGATCATTTTGGTTCTCTTCATTTACTTCTTTTATGTTATTCCCATGTTTAATTTCCGATATTAGTTCATGTTATTATCTTGTTTTGTATCAGTTATTTCTTCTCTTTCCGTTATTCTATCCCTGTTACATTTCCATACCACTTATTTATATCCTAGCAGGTGTCTTGACTTAGCCTCATCACTACTGTACTGAGGTAGGCTTGATACTCTACTAGATTTGGAGGTCCGTAGGTTGGTGTCACGATCCAAATGCCATAACTGGTCAATGGCGCCCAACGATACTATTACGCAAGCCAACGCATGAACCTCCATCTTAATTACTCATTTTAACTTTTAAAATCAAGAATTTTATTTAATAGATAGAATTAAATCTCGAACTCATGAAAAACATACATCTTCCTTACCAAATTGCTGAGTATGAATAAATCATAAAGCAAAGTGATAAAAATAATATTAAGTACAATAGTGAGCATCGACTAGAAACCCCAATAACCAGGTGTCACAAGTGCATCCACTAGGAAGTACAATACTATTACAACATCTGTCTGGAATATAAAATAGACAAGATATAATAACTGAATAAGATGGGGACTCCATGTGCTGCGGATCGTAACATGGGATGAAGCTCACCACAAAGTCTCCTCAACTATGTGCCTATGCAACAAGATGGACACCAAATGTACCCGTCTCAGTACCTGGACAATCAGTACAAAAGTATAATATGAGTACGTAAATCAACGTGTACACAATATGTATCTAGCCTAACCCCGAAGAAGTAGTAACGAGTGGTCGACATTGATACTACTAGTGCTCCAATAAATTAAATATAATAAAAGTAGATAGGTACAAAATATGGCAAGTAAACAGTGAGATCAAATATATGTACATAACAAGATCCTCAACAGAAGAAATAACACAAAGTCCTTAATCTGGATACTACCTCGCCTAGAATACATAATGGTCAACACCAAATAAATGGTCACATATGAAGTCAGGGAGACTCATAGGTACGCTGACTCCTTATCAAATATTTTGCACGATTGTGCCAAGGATAACATCCCAATTCTTTAAGAGTAATGGCACGATTTCCTACCGCGCTGCACGTCCCGATCCCATAATAATACTGCTAAGGTCGTTTAGTCAGATCACATAATAATCGTGTACACCGCTGAGGGTCGACTGGCACGAATCATATATGCATGTCATAATACTACCATGGTCTTTCGGCCCGATCTATAATAGTACTGCGGAAGTGTTCATCCTGATCCCATAGGAATAGGGAAACTTCACGGGTCACTCACCCCACTCATGAATATATGTGCGAGTTATGAAATTTAAGAAACTTATGGACAAAGATCTATGAAGCGAGATAAATCCATAAATTAAAGGAGTTTCATGACTAATCGTGTAGCTTGTCCAGTATTTAACGTAGCAATGTTCAATACTCTATACAAGTCTAGTCTCAAGCAAAATATGATAATTAAAGTAAGTAAGTAGACATGGATAACTCAAATGATACAATTTAAGCATGGCGTGAGTCTAAGTCTACCCAGTCCCATTCAGGAATTCTAGCATACGCATGGACACTCGTCACCTCATATATATGTGGCTCCCACAACATATAGCACATAGAAAAAATATAATGCCTACAGGGTAAATTCTCCCTCACAAGGTTATACATGATACTTATCTCGCTCTGAAATCGTATAATCGGATCCAACACCCCTCTAGCACCTCAAATCAATGCCGAAAGGATCTTAAACTAGTCCAAGAACATGCAAACCAATCAAAATATACTCCAAGACCCGTAATTTAACAATTAGAAACAATTCTCAACTTTGCATGAAAAGTCAACAAATTCAACTCTCAGAACCACGTGCCCGGATTCCTAGAAAGTTTTGAAATTCAATATTACCCATAACACCACGAACCCAAATATATAATTTATTTCCAATCCCATGTTTAATTTTTTAATCAAAATCAAAAAATAATATTTCTAGGTTTTTATCCAAAATCCCACAATTTCTAATAATTTTCATGCAAAAATCCATATATAATCAATGTATTTAACTCACAATGAGTTTGAATCACTTACCCAATTACAGATGACGAAAATGGCCCTTCAAAATCGCTCCAAAAATCGGCTCCAATGGAAGAAATGAGATTAAATGAGCCAAGTCCCCGTTGGATACATTATATTCTGCCTAGGTACCTCTTCTTCGTGAATGCGACAAGTTCTCGTGTTCGCAAAGCACACTCTGCTCCTGCTCCATTATTCTTCGTGAATGCGAGACAAGGCCCGTGAACGCGGTGCTTTACCAGGATTCCCTTCGCAAATGATACCACGCCTCCGCGAACGCGAAGGCCAAGTCTCCAAGCCCAGCTTCTCTTTAGCGAATGCAACACAACCATCATGAACAAGGAGCACCACTACCAAAACCTTTGCGTATGCAACGCTCCAATCGCGAACGCGAAGAACAAACAATCTTTAGTTCAAATCCTTCTTTGCGGACGCGAGCTTTCCACTACATTCACGAAGAACAATACCAGAACCAGCAACCAATAGTAGCAAAACACTCCAACTTGGTTTTAAACCACCCTGAATCACTCTCGAGGCCCCCTGGACCACGTCCAATCATACCAACCACTCTCAATACCTTAACCAAACTTATCCAAAGGCTCAAATGTCACGAATAACATCAAAACCATGAATCAACAATCAAAATCCTTCTTTTAAATTTCAGACCTTCAAACTTTGCTTAATGCATCTGAATCACACTTAGACATGTCGGGCCACGACCAAACTTCACGCACAAGTTCCAATCAATAAAATAAAACCTATCCAAGGTCCCGGAACACCGCTCGAAGTCCAATATGACCAAAGCACAATCCAAGTCAAACTTACCAATTTCAAAACCTTCAAAATACAATCTTCCGATTTTAAGCACTGAATGCTCCCGGACTATCCGATACCCAACTCGAATATATGCCCAAGTATGAAATAACCATACGAACCTATAACCTTCAAATCCCGATTCCAATGTCGTTCACTCAAAAGAAAAACCTTGATCAACTCTTCATACTTAAAGCTTCTGAATTAAGAATTATCCTTCCAAATCAACTCCGAACTTCCTGATAATCAAAACCAACTATGCGTACACGTCATAATACATGAAGTGAAGCTACTCAAGGTCAAACCGCCGAGCGACATGCTAGAGAAACGACCGGTCGGGTCGTTGCATTCTCCCCCACTTAAACATATGTTCATCACCGAACGTGCCAAGAATTATTTCAAAGTTTCCAAAATCACTTCATAACTCCTCGTGTACCTGCCCATGCCACTACAATCTATATGAGCACTTTAGCTCAACCAATACTGAATATCCTTCCTGCTACCTTAGCCCACAAGCCTTAGAACAAAATTCCAACATCCGAAATTCTCTACAAGGTTCGATTCTAGCATACATACACCGTAAAAATCTCGACAAGCTGTACGAAAAAAGGATCATACACACATGCAGTAATCGCACAATGCACCTCGTAAATCATTTGCCTATAGTAACATCCTCCAACCACAATAACCACAAATTTATGAACCCGATGTCCGTAATATGCCTCATGACAAACACAAGCCCCGGTCCAACCCCTGCAATACTGTAACGATGAAGGAGACGTGTAGAAACTCATAAACACCTATCAAATTAATAACTCGTGAAGTCTCTCCACTCGACAAGAGCCATTGCCTTATTTTGAACTTATTAGTAACATTTTCCCTCCAACATACTTTATACAAATCTGATTGCACTCATTTCTGGTCCAAAAACCTCGTCTAACCCAATACAAACAGCTTGGTTGACAACCACATCAAAAACATCTAAAATCTCATACGACGTCATCAATGCGCCAGCAAGCCACAACTCGAATATGACCAATAAGAAAAAACGAACCCGAGTACAGAATTATCTGGCACGTATAACAAATAATACAACCAAAGAAATGCTATGATCCTATCTCAAAGATAAAAAAAACACACACAAAATAAGTATAAGGGACTATGACCAACATCTTACTGTTGCAACGTGCAACACGATCCACACATGATATTGTTACGGCACGCAACCCAATCAAAACATTATACCCGTGGTGGCATACCACCCGATCCACAGATAACCATCAGTAAGGGAATACACATAGAGCCCAAATGAGCATACCCACTAAACACACATATATCAACCACAAGCACGCCAGGTGAACAAAGATAACTCTAGGGAGACAGATAGCGCCATGCACTGCGAAAGCCAAGCACGACTAAGGTGCCATAAACAACCAGCATCTCGAGAGTCATCTTGCTCATATAATACCACAAGCAACACAGGATCACAACACACGTGTGAATAATCAAGCCATCTCAGAACCCACATGGCATAAAAGAGTAACACATGAAATAGATGACGACATGAATAACATCGACCATGCCCAAAGACTCATCCATAAGCAATGTTATGCTGAATGAGCATATCTGATCTAGTGTCGGATATACATTCACATTAGGCCTACCAATAGGCCTCATAGTCGATTCCAATCATCCCAAAATAGGTCAATAACCTTCTAAAGATCCACAATAACCCTATCCATGAGAAATACGATCAATCATCAAATTTGTAACAAACTTCCATAGTCTTCAACCATCAGAATGGTGTGTCTCTTGGACATAAACTCTCCAATCTACGATAGTACCAGAATATTTGTATCCGGCCTCAGTATCTACTACTTAAATGACTGACACGCCACCTCAACGTAATCATCCCATGGAAAATATTCCCACAACCTACCGCACCAAGTAACAGATCTGAACATCAATGGCCACCAACTATGGTATTTATATATTGCTAACCATGCATCCGCAAATCAATATACAAGGCTTATTCAACAAAATAGACAATTCTCAGGCGATGCTAAAGTAGTGCTAGCATACGCAGAACACCTGAACTCTCCCTAGATCTCTCGAGCTCGTGATATTCTTGTCAAAACTGAACCGCAACCTTGATCCTTCAATCCCAATTCCATATTGCACGCTACACCTATCATGCTATTACGCGAGAGTGCAAGAATTTCATCATAACTCCTAAACAAACAATAGAATAGATACTTCATCAGCTAGAAACCTTTCATTTAACTCATTTCAACAGGAAAAGTTGTGACATGCAACTAACTTCCCTTAACCACAAACGATACAAACCTCAAGTCGTGGTATAAACCTCCATAACTCTTCGGGGCCAGTTTGCACATAACCGAGCCATTAAACTAAGTCTTCTAAATTAACTGAGAGACACAAACTACCAAAACCATAAGTATGACACGAAACGCCTGTATATCCTTATCATACCAAAAGAACTTATCATTTTCCTTACGACGCTGATATAAGCCACTGTTAAATTGACCTGAGTTCTTCAGTTTTGCTCTTGACTTGCTTTCGAAGCAATACCTCTTTCCCAACACATAATGGGCCTCAATCAACACTCATCCCGAGCGATCCCAAATTACGAGACCACACGACTCAACATCCATTAGCCATTTTATATTGTTTCATGCGCTCAATAGTACTTCCAACTGCTACACCCGTTTTGTTAAGACCTTTTGCGAGCCAGAAATAGTTTCTTCCATATCTTTAACACTATATTGCAGACCCGATGATAACATAGAAATACTCCAAGTACCTTTCACCCTTTGCACCAAAACCCAATATTCAACCACATAATGAACCCAAAAATCCTTAGGCACCACAACGTAAATCTCAAATCCACTATAACCATTATTGAAAATCGCTCACTCTAATCAAGTCCTGATTATATAACCAAACAACTAGTGCTCCATTAGCACACCAACACTTTAAAGAGCAACCAAATGAATCTTTTCTCGTGCATATTACATTCACAAAGAGATGTAAAATTTGAGTCATCCCACAATATTCACATGAATCGATAAGGCCAAATATAGCATACATCCCTCAGTTTCGTTGGTCGAGTCACCCCTAATGTTCTCTTCTCAGTCTTAACTAATCCACCAACGTACCGATATACAGAAACTACAATGACACATAAGCACATGACCCAATCATCGATGTTAAGCTCTTCCACTTGGCTATAAGCCACAATCACAAAATCCAAAGACCAACAATGACTTATCCTCCTAGCTACCTTGATCCCACACCATTACTCGGTCAAATTTCTCGCAAGCTCTTGTTGTACTAATAATAACACATCGCAAATTACCATCCCCAAACACACACTCAACCTTCTAACAGTCGCACCATCTTCTTCACGCGATCCAAGCCCACATCATAGTACATGCCTCCCGTTGGATAGAAAGTAGAACTCTTCATAAGAACTTACTCAGAAATCACACAACCCCTAACCTACTCATAGGAGATAACCCACCTTTGTAATTCCATATCGACATATTCCAACGACATTGCCCTGGTTACAACCATCGTGAAATTAGTGACTCCTCCTGAACCCACAGTCGTCCACCAATTGTAAGAGTCCGATCATTTCCATTAACATCAATTGAGATCCAACAATGCGTTTAAAACTCGAAGCCATATAACATCCCAAAATGATAATCCGTCACATTCCTTTACATTCCAAGCAAACTCTTTTGTCACATTCAAACTTCCTGAGTACAGAAGCCACCACCCCAAATGATATACGCGGACTTAGTCATTGGTCCACCCTGATCCAAATCACTCTAAGCTTTCTCAAAGCAGGTGGCTATCCTACCACAAGATCCATATGATACGCTCCCGCTCCCACTTCGATTTAACCATCCTTTGAAGCAAACTACTAGATATGTGTTGCGCATACTAGACTTGCTAATAATTCAACCACCACGAGACACATCTCACCATGTTCTTTCTCATCCTCCGCTGCCAAAAATACTCACTCAAAACATGACCCATCTCTGTAGCACCCAAAAAATTAAATCGCCATCAACTCTAAGCCTCCATAGAGATCATATTCCTCGAGCCATCATCACTGAAGACACTGATCCGACCCTGAAGTCATAATACATTTCCATCTCTGATAAACCGCTTCTTAAGTACCATTTCATAACACCGCTCCCCAAAGGAAAACAAATGAAGAACATCATCCCGACGAACCTTAGAACAGGAAGACGACACTACAACGCAACCAAGAATTTCACCAAGTTCGGTGATATCCAATCTCACGACATTTTCAACCAACCCCAGAACATCCATAGTCCATTAGCCCCTCCTCCACTGGAATTAAATGGAGGATCTCTCAATCATGAACCGAGTCCTCCTCCTAAATCATTGACTTCTGCAATACATATGTGAACACCATACCATCCACGCCAACACTGCATGATAACAATGCGAAAAACATCACAATACACCTTGTATAGCCCTGAACCCATGGAGAACACTAACACTGGGCTGAAATGGCACAACACCCCTCCACAAGGTGACGATGATAGTTCGCCCATATACACAGGGAAAAACGTCCCACACTATATATGTAGCATCTCCATAGCTCGTCAGTTCCTAACTAATATCAAATGCCCGAAATCGCTTATGAATGAGTAAAAAAGAACTGAAGACAAGAGCTTTAACAAAATCAAATTGCACGACAGGGAATCAATAAAGGGAAAGTCTCCTAACAACCTTCTACCCTATCAGTTTTGTACCGATCTGCAAGACTCTATTAGACTTTCTCATGACTCATGAGACCTAAGTGAACCTAGTGCTCTAATTCTAACATTCACGACTCAAATCCTACAATAGGCCGTGATGATGCCCAACGATATTGTTAGGCAAGCCAATGCATGAACCTCCAACTTAATTATTTATTTAACTTTTAAAATCATAAATTTTATATAATAGAGTTATTCTTGTTGTTGTGAGCTATTTGCCTTAATTGTAGTTGCACCCTCAATCATATTTCTTCATTTGCATGTCATGTCTCAAACTTTGTACATTATTTGTTGTTACATCACTTGTTGTTGTTGTTGTTTTCCATACGTGATACATTTGGGCTGAATTCTATGAGATTATGAGCCCTTGAAACTTGAGAGATTGATGGTTGATGTAGACCATAGATCCATGTTGAGAGTTATATTGATATCGGAATGCACGCCACAACGGGTTGATATTTGGATCGGGTTGCACACCGCATTGGATTGATATTTGGATCGGGTTTCACGCCACTGTGGATTATTATTTTGATTGGGTTGTATGCCGCAACAACTCATATTGACTATTCAATAGAGTTTTGGGTTAGGATCTTCCCCACCGGAGTCTGAAATTATAGTAAGTGCATGCGCACACACGCACATACACACACACACACACACAGATATAT
>ML297973.1:146830-230252 GCA_005239495.1 Nicotiana undulata | reverse complement strand
TATATATATATATATATATAGATACACGTGCTTTGATGGGGGTATTTATGCCAGGCACATGTACAGTACTGGGTGTAGTTGTGTGTGATGGATAGGGGTTTTGTGCCAGGCACAGTGAGCGTGCTAAGTGTGATTATTCTTGATGGCCCTATGATGATATTGAAATGACATGTATATTTGATATGTAGTCATAGAGATGTTCTATCCACTTGTAGCTGGTAATTGGAATATTTTATCTGTGTTGGGGTTTAATTGTTATACTTAGAAAGCATGTCTAAATTCCTGTAGTGTGAACAAGTTGAGCATGATATCATTGAGATATTTACATATATTGTTTCCTTTATATCCTAACTTGTTAATGATTATTGATATTGGTCACTGACTGCTTTTTTCGAGCTCGCTGCTTTAATACCAAGGTTATATTTGTTACTTATTGAGTACATGGGGTTAGTTGTACTCATACTACACTTTGCACTTCATGTGCAAATTCAGGTACTTCCGGGCGCGATGATTGCTACTGTTCGTACATGGCAGCAGTCGAGGAGACAACAAGGTGGTTGCTATGTGTTCGCAGACCTTGGAGTTTTCTTTCATTTATTTCTATTGTTATTGTTCTATTGTTTAGACAGTTGTATTGAGGAGTTAGCCATGTATTTTGAGATTCTATAATTCTCATGTAATCGTTGACACAAGATCATTGGGATTGTTGTAGTAGTATAATCATTGGTTTTCTTAGACATTTCGTGATACTTCTAATGTTAAGATAAGAAATTTCTTTTCATTGAGTTCCTTGTTATTGTGAAAGTGTTGGTTTGCCTAGCAATTAGTGTTAGGCACCATGACGGATCTGGTAGGAGTTTGGATCATGAGAAGTTGGTATCAGAGCATTAGGTTTCCTAGGTTTAACAAGTCATGAGAAATCTTAGTTAAGTCTAGTGGATCGGTACTGAGACTTTTGTACTTATCTTCGAGAGTATACCAAACTATTACATAAACTTCATTTTGCATTCTTGTCATGCAGATTTGTTATTTCCAAAGTTTAAACCTTTACTCTTCTATTCTCTTACATATGGTGAGGACACGTACAACCAGATTAGACAGGTAGGCAATAGTACAACCAGTCAGGGCCGCGAGAGGTCGGGGCCGAGGTAGAGGTCAAGGTGGGGCTCGCACTACAACTAGAGCAGCACATGTGGAGCCACTATATGTTCCAGTTGCGGAGCAAGTTCCTGATACTATTGAGCCGGTGGGACCAGCCTAGACACTGGCAATGCATATTGCTATACCAAGTCTTCAAGAGATTTTGGCTCAGATCTTTAGTGTGTACAGGAGCTTGGCCCGAGGGTATGATAGCACTTGCACCAGCTACCTCACAAGCTAGGGAAGGAGCCCAGACTCCCACTGCCCGTACACCGGAGCAACCATCTCAGGGTTATCAAACACCAGTGTTGTTACCAATTCAGTCGTTGTTGCTGCTCGGGCCGAGGTTGGTCCACCTATGTCCTTTAAGGAACAAAATAGGTTGGAGTGGTTAAAGAGGCTTGACCCTCCTGAGTTCACTGGAGAAAAGTTAGAGGATGTTCAGGGTTTACTGGATCGGTGTCATCGGATTCTTCGCACGTCGAGTATTATGGACACTAGTGGAGTTTCCTTAACTACTATTCAGATGAAAGGGACAACCTACAGATGGTGGGAGACATATAAGTAGGGTAGGCCAGCTGGCGCGGCACCATTTACATGGCATGAGTTCTTAGTTCTCTTCTTAGAGTAATTTGTTCCACATACTCGCAAAGAGGAGTTGCATAGGGAGTTTGAGCAGTTACACCAGTGAGATATGGTTGTGACTCAATACAAGATTATATTTGCGGATCTGGAATGTCATGCACTATGGTTGGTTCCCACAAAGAGAGAGAGGATCAGGAGGTTCTTTAATGGCCTCAACTATGGTCTACTTTACAGTTTGGCTCGAGAGGTAGAGATGGATGCTAGGCGGCTGGAGCAGGTTTGCAGGCGTGAGTGAGAGGATTTGGAGGCCTGTCATGACCCAAACAGAAGGGCCACGATGGGCACCCGGTGCCTTACTCAACCGAGTACCAATGCAACATATCTTTCTTATCGTACTATCATGGGTAAATGAGCCAGAAAAGACGTCAAGAGATAATCAGAATAAAATATAAAGGGATACTCAATATAGGATAACCCAACATGATATACAAACTTATACCAATTATATACGGACCTATAAGGCAGACATGATCATTTGTACACTCAAAACATAGGACGACAAGTCCATACAACTATCCATATACATGACATCTCTCTACAAGCCTCTAAGAGTACATAAATGTCATAAAGGTCAGGACAGGGCCCTGCCAAACCAATCAATACATGTCCAAATCATACTGACCAAATAGGCAACTCCAGAGCAAGTGGAGTGCACCAACACCTTCCGCTGAGCTGATAGCCTACTAGGAGGATTGTCAACCTATCAGTCGGGACCTGCGGTCATGAACGCGGTGTCCCCAAGCGAAAGGGACATGAGTATGAATAAAGCACCGAGTATGTTAGGCAAGAAAGCATAAATAAGAACGATAATATAAGGAGAAATAAAGAAGACACAACATGTAATGTCTAAGTGCCTCAAAGAGCAACTGACATGTAATGCATGATACATATATATACATATACTCCTAAAAACATACGCTTTTGTGCGCATCATCATCATCATATTGTACCTTGTCTCGAAGAGGACTCGGTGAAAATGTACCCGGCCATCATAAGGCTCGGTAAAATCCTACCTGGCCACGTAGAGCTCAGTAAAACCCAAATGATCAGTGGTTGCACAGTAGGTGCCATACCTGGCCAACTATAGTGCGGCCCAATACTTTAATATTGTCCTTTCCATTTAGGAAACTGTTCTATGAATAAATCAAAAGGAAAGGACATTCCCCCCGTTAGTCTTGTGGTCGAAGTTCTTTCAATCTTGTAACTATTTCTACCTTCTATCATGGAGACTGTACGACTCTGTCCTTGTGTGTGCGCCTATGCAACTCTCCTCTCCTTTTTCATCCAGGTTTTAGCCAATCTCTAGGCCTCACTTTGTGAACATATACAGAACTATGGAAAACTGTCCCTCTAGGCATCTATAGATGTACTGATGTTCTTTGTTCGATACTTTGTCAAACATACGGCTATTGTTATATCTTGTTTCATAGCCTCTGTTGTCTATGCTTATGGCTTTACTACATCTAGGTAGATCATACTATATAATAATTCTTTCTTCGAATTATTATTACCGAGGCCTGCTACCCATTTCCAGGTTACACTCTCACTGCTTATCCTATATGTATAAATCTAAGTCTTTTAATGCTTCCTTATTATTGATCGTCTAAAGAATGGCATCCTAATATTCTCTCATACTTTGAAACTTTTATCCATTTATTGTTGATTCGCCTTAATGTTGACCTATAATTTACAACTTATAACTTGAAATCTCTTACGTAATATATGTCACTAGCGCTCACGTCTTATTAGGGAACATCTGAAGTGATTAGCCTGATCCACCTAGGGACGATACTATACTTTAATAATCGTATTTCATACCATCCCATTTTGATTCATCTCATGGGGGTATTCTAATCATGTGCAATTCATGAAATACCTTTTCTTTAAATCATTTCTCAATCAAAGGCCTAAATGTCATCCTCTTATCATTTATCACAATTACGCCCTTACTTTCCTACCTGGGAAACATGCCATCTCTTCTAAATGCTCCGAATCTTAGTCCCGAGGCCTTACCTATTCTTGTCAGATTCTCACTCACATTTCCTTATCCATACTCCTATCTACCTAAAACCTTGTTGCTTTACCATGCTTTAGCTTGTGACCTACACATACCTATTTATACTAGTCGTATTCTTATTTTAACTTGTTAGCACTATAGATTTCCTTTCGTGACTTCTTAGTTGTCTTTAAAGGTAAGCAATTACTTTTGATTTTTACTTCCCATTCATTATTGATGATAGGTTCCACTTTCTTATGGAGTGCATGTGAAGTTGTAATGATACTGTTATTACAAGATCGTTTCTCTTTAGGTCATCATGCTTTGGTCGAAGCCTTCTTCCTTATTTCCTCAACTAGATTTCGTTGTAGTACTTAGGAGAGACCCTCTAACTCCAATAAATCTGCAAGATTATTACATTGTATACTTGATGGAATTTTTTATGTTCATACTCGCCCATAATTATTCTTAGTTACTTACCTCATTGCCTTGTGCTCGTAGGGTTGCTTCTGAACTGAAATTTTGACTATCTCCCTAGCGGCACTTTCTTTTATTTCTATTACACTTATACGGTACCTTTAATTACCCCAACTCCTATTTGAAAAAATTTCAATGCTTGTGATCTCGTATCTACGAGACTGAATTCCCTATGATGGGGTTCACTATTGCATGATCTATTGATTTATCTGTGACCTCTTGTCTAGCGATAACTAGGATCTTCCTGAATCAACTATAGGCTACTCATTAGTCCATTCTCATATCTATATTCTGTGTAACCCCTCTTGGGTTATATTTTTTTCCCTTAACTTACCTCTCACACTGGCTCCTTATATATCAAGTGTTCATTCGCAAATTTTTATCAATAACATCTAGTGTAGGAACCCTTACTGCCTTTCCCTGGCATTGTGTTTGCATAATATTCTGGAGTCGTAACATATATGTAGAATCTGAATAAATGCAATCGCATTCCTTTGCCTTTTTACCGCATTCTTCTTTTACTATTCCATAGATACATCATCATCTTTGGCGTCTTTTCACATCTTCACTAACATCTTACTCGCCTTGAGGTAACCCTTCTGTACCAAGGATAACTGAATTTCTTAAGCACGAGGGTGACACCTAGTGTAACAGGCACACTCAGTTTCTTAAGACTCTGCTCATAGTCCTTGTTGTAGGGAAGCGTCTTCCTGAATGACCTTTGAAGGTTATTCTTCTGTTGACATTCTATTATCGCCCAAACGCGATCTCTGAAATTCTCACGATGCCGACTATTATCAAATCATGTGGTCCCTAATTCATGTTCCAGTTATCTTATTCACTAGCCCATACTGATTTCTATTACTCCGGGGGTTTAACTATTCTTTCTGGTAATCACGTTGGAGTCACCAACTCAATTCTCGAAGGATATGACTTTTGGCCTATACTTTTTTATTGTCTCAAGTCCTGACTCCTCTAGTCTTTTCTTTCACTTGACTATAGACTCTGCCATCCTATCATATTATGATTTACCGTTATCACCCAATTATGAAAACTTACTCATAATGCTTCATTTACTCGCTTCTTATTCTCGTGCTAGTATTTCAGTCTATCAACTAATTCTGAAAGCTTCAACAAAACATTCTTTCGCTTTTATCTCTCCTTGCACCATATCACTGGCTCTTCGGGTCACTAACATTCTCTCTTTACTGGGTACGAGAGCCATACTAAGGTAAATATTTATCCTAACTAGGAATTCAATGCCTTTCTTCTTAATTTACTGAACATTCTAATATTCATATCTAACTATACTATTCTTGAGTGCACCATCTGAGTGTCTCACAAGGAGAACTATTATCACATTTGCAATATCCTTCAAAAATGTTAGTAAAATGCTAACAATCCGTCCACCATTTTTGGTTACTCTGACCCAGTTGGATCCTGATATCCCATCCTTCTCTTAAACTATATCTGTCAGCTCCCATAGGGCATAACTGAGATGGGTGTGGTCGATTGTATATATCTTTGTTACTGTTGAAAGTAACTCAAAATGCTTATAATTCTCTACCTGAATTGTAAGTGATAATATTCACTAACTGGTTACCTCGTAACCTTCTTCACCTTGCTTCTTTTACTTGCTGAAAATTGTATCTACCTTCTAATTTTCTTATTTCTTTTTATCATAGGGGTAGATAGATATTCTTTCCTTAGGGCTCCTTATCAAGAAGCTTACGCGTCCTAGTATACACATGATCTGCTGAAGACCTCATAATTAATCATCATAAGCATGATACAAAATCAAGTTCCTATGACCCAAACTCTTCCACATACACATTCAATCTCTTACCAATTGTCTTTTTGGATGTAGGTATCATTGTATTACGAAAAAAGTAGAATATAGGATTTTGAATTCTTACAACTGAGCTCTACCACACGATCTAGATTAAGAACAAACAGTGACAGTCCTAAATGCCAGTAGCCTCCTACTTATAAGTGTCGTGCACAACACACCAATAAACAAGGCTCTGCCAGACACGACTTGTAGACTCCCAAGGACAGAACTGCTCCGATACAAAGTTTTTCATGACCCAAACTGAAGGGCCGCGATGGGCACCCGGTGCTTTTCTCAACCGAGTACCAACGTAACATATCTTTCTTATCGTACTATCATGGGTAAATGAGCCAAAAAGAACGTCATGTGATAACCCCGAATAAAACATAAGGGGATACTTGATATAGGACGACCCAACATGACATACAAACTTATACCTATGACATACGGGCCTATAACACCGACATGATCATTTGTACGCTCAAAACATAGGCTGACATGGCCCCTGTTTAACATGACATACATACTTATACCTATGACATACAGGCCTATAACACTCACATGATCATTTGTACGCTCATTTGTATGCCCATGATCATTTGTACGCTCAAAACATAGGCATCCATAAACATGACATCTGTCTACAAGCCTCTAAGAGTACATAAATGTCATAAAGGTCGGGACATGGCCCCTGTTTAACTAAAGAATTAGATTCTTTGCCAAAGCTATTTTAAGAAGAACACGGGTTTTTGATAACCAAAGGATAAGATAATAATTGCAAGTAAATTTGTAATTGAAAAGCAGAAATATGCACAAATAGTAAGTATATTGCAATAGTAGTTCGAATGTGTCCTTACAAGTTATATTTTACTCCCTTATATAGGGAATTTCTTAATATAACGTCTACCTTTTTCAATAATTGAGCATTAATGACTAATTAATGTAACATTACAATAATTAACCGTAACTGTTGCGTGAAGGTTATGTAACGTTTGACCCATTAATTGAAGATCTTCGAATCTGCCCTTTATTTTGCCTGATTCATCCTGCTCGCGCCTCTTCATCTTCTCAATTAGGTTAAGATTCTCATATCTGATTATCCCGTGGGTATGCTATTTCATGCCTCTTTTCCTCATACCTCTTCAACTTATTACACGTGTGAAGCTCTTTTTTACCAATACGCATAGTCCCCCTACTTACCATTTATTTATCGATTAATACTTGGTAAATGGATACTTATTTATGACGGGAATATTTTGCCTCCGCTTCACTCATAACATTGCATCCATATCTGAACGCAGGCGTCGCATTTCACTTCCATTTAATGCATGTGCCACATGGCATTCCCCGGTTGGTTCTGCAATTGTTCAGCGCTTTTTAGGGCTTTTTGCGGCTGCATCAGTCACGAAGTGACACCTTCAATTATGACTTTCACATCACTGTTGTTTCCATTTTTTGACGGTTGTCTTCGAGTATAAATAACCCTTTTCCTTTCTTTACTTTCACGAAAAACTTTTAACCTTCATTCTTCATTTTGCAAATTGTTTATCTTTGTAAATATGTCTTCTTCAAACCAGCAATCTAAGAGAGTCATTAATGTAGATGATCTGACTCCTTCTTCTGCTCCGACACGGAGTAGGAGAGGCGGTAGGCTTAGGAGTTTAGGTTCTACTCCTCCCATGGGTTCCTCTTCTTCTCATGTTACTCCCCCATATTCTTCTAGGTCTTCCATTTCTTTATCTTCCGCAAGGGCTAGGGCTTCTAGATCTTCATCGAAAGGTAAAGAACACAACAAACCTTTGCGTGAACCGAAGGTTGAAGAGATAGTACATGCGGAGTTTTCTTTTGCTATGGATACTCAGGCTTTAAAAGAATAACTTTCTTCAATGTATTCTCTCAACGGTGCTGACGTGTACCCTACCCAAATAACTGAGGGCTTAATATCTCTCATACGCAGAGACTGTTATTGGAAGCCTGATTTTCCTGTTGTTGTTCCCAATAGTAATCAAAGAATAACCTCTTACAAGACTGGGTATTATTTTGTTTATACCTACCCTTTCACATTAGGATTCAAGCCTCCCATCGACCCCGTTATTATCGATTTTTGTCGATTTTTCCAAGTTTGTCTGGGACAAGTCGGTCCTCTAGTGTGGCGAGTTGTCGCGTGCCTTAGATATTTGGCCAATTTAGCTTCGGTCCCCTTTACGTTTTATCATCGTATTCACCTCTATTCTCCGATGTTGTTCCGCCAAGGAGTGTTTACTCTCGCAGCTAGGAGTAAAAGGGTGTTAGTGATTCCTGATGATGATAAAGACCGAGGGTGGTACCTCCGGTATGTTGTTGTTCCTACTGTTGGTTTAATAGGTGAAGAAAATCTCCCCTTCCCTCAGAAGTGGAATCTTTCACGTAAGTACAGTTTTGCTCACTTTTGTTTTTTGTTTTTTATACTTTATCAGTACCGTAACTGTTTCTCTTCTTTGCAGCAATCATGGGAATCGTTGAGAATGTCTCCGGTTCGCGATGGGTAGAAAATCTCTTTTTGATTGCTCTGTTAGAACATCGTTCATGTAAATACCTCTCTAGGAGGTTTGGTTGGAACGTTAAGACTCACGGTAAGCGAAGTTTCATGTTTTTACTTCTTCCCTCTTTTGAGCTTTATTTGATCCCTTTCATTTGGTAGGGTTTCCTGCTCGTGGAGTTTTTGTTGCAGCTGTGTCTATTCTGAAGTTGTCCTGGCGAAGGCCCAGGAGATCATTTATGGTTCTTCCTCATCAAAAATAAAAGAAAGTGGGTCTAGGACTATAGAGGAGGAGGAGGAAGAAGAGGGTTCACTAGTCCATAGGTCACGTAGGAGGAAGGTGGTCTTTGACGACGAGTCTGCATCTATCTTTGATCCTCCCGTGCCTGAATCTGAACTATCTGCCCCCGAGGATGCAATTCCCTCTCCTGTTTGTGAATCAGTTGATCTCCTATTCCGTGAAGGTTTTGGTACCATTGCTGAGGAAGCTCCCCTTGTTGTTTACTCTCTTCCTGCTCCTAAAGAACTTACCTCAATTAATTCTGTTATAGTTTCTGCTCCCATGGCTATTCCCGCTCCTGTTGTTGCTTTTGCTCCCGTGGCTTCTTATGCCTCTCAGACTTCTCTTCCCGTGGATCCTTCATCTATCCCCGCTTCCGTGCCTTCTGCTGCAGAAGTAGGGTCTTCCAGCAGGGGGAGATGAGGCACGTAGTGATAGAAGTTCCAGCAGTGAGCAGCCTCTTCAAAAAGTCAGGCCAGGCTGACGTATGGTTGAAACTATTGATAGGTCCGACTAAGAAAGCTAAACTGGAAAGCAATGGTTCCCTTACTTGGGTAAATGAGATTGTGCACTCTTCATTAAAGGTAAAATTTTCTCTCCTTTGCATGTATTCATATACATTCTTACCGTATCTAATTTATCTCCTTCTGTAGATCAATCTTGTAGGCACAGAGTTAATGAAGAGGGTTTCCCAAATGGAGCAGGAAGCAAGGGATTTCTGTATCGAGGGAGATAATTGGAAGGAGCAGTACGAGAGTTTAGAACTTGAAAAGGAGGCAGTGGAGGAAGAAAAGTGTACCTTGGAGCAGCAAGTTAGGGTGATGACAGCAGAATTGACAGTTGAGAAGGCGTCTTCAAACCAGGCAGGAAAGGACAAGAGTGTATTAGAGTCTTCATTTGCAAAGCAGCTTTCTCTTTCCTCTGAGGAGATTAGAAGCCTGAAGGCCTTATTGGACCAGAAGGAGGAGTATTCCGGTGAACTTGTTCAATCGCTCACTCAAACCCAGGAAGATCTCCGTAACTCTTTGGAGAAGGTCCAGCTTCTAAAAAGGTCCCTCGCTCATTTAAAGGCCTCACATGACGATGTCGTGGCTGAAAGGGATGAGTTAAGAGCTGAAGTTGAACTATGGGAGAAATATTATGAATCTCTTGAAGACAAAGTAGATGTCGATGTTAGCTGGGCTTATTTTAACTCCCGTCTTGACACATTGACAGAAATGGGCCAAGAAGGTTTTGACTTGGAAGCCGAAATTGATAAAACCAAAGAGACCATTGAGAAGTCTCAGCAAAGTCAACATCTTTCTTCCCTAGAAGTTGAGGTCCCTGCTGCTCGTGTCTCACCATCTCAAGCCGCTCCTCCTGCCTGTAAAGACAACCCCCCATCTGAAAAAGTTTAAGAACTTGGTTCTTTTTTTTTATTTGTATCAATTGGTGGTTACCCGTAGTCCCATAGGGGGGTAAAGTTTGGATCCTTCGTAAGTCCCCAACTAAAAACTTAGGGGCAACCAATGTAAAAATTAATACGGCTTAGACTAAGTTAACACTTAGTTTATTTTGCCGTTAGTATAGCAATATCAATATCAGCATGTCTTTAGTTTCATTTGAGTTTTTGTTTCACTCTTTAAGTCTTTGCATGCTTTATTCTTGAGGTTTTCAGTTTACCTCTGAGTTTTGCATTTGTAAAATGCTCAGATTATTCATACCTTTTCGTAATAGGCATGGTTTATGAAAGAGTCCCTTTTTGATTGACACTTAATGAAGAAGACGTCTCAACTTCATAATGGTGTAAATATACAAAAGAGAGATAAGAATTTTCACATGTTTTTCTTTATCAATGTTTTGAAGCAAGTTTTTGCATTGAACTTTCATAACATTTCACATGTGTTTGTGTATCGTCTATAACTCATTTTGCAACTGTTTTATTTTAACAAATTTGATATAAACTTGCACTCGTAACTATTTTTCTTTTGTAACAGTTTTTTCGAATTAGTACAAGGGAATAACTATTTTTGTTTACAACAATTTTAAATATAAGAGTATGCATTTTTACGCATAACTATTTTTATTGATAACAGTTTTCAAATGTATACAAGGGTAATGCTTTTTCATCCATAACTGTTTTCATTTATAACAATTTTATGAATAAGTACAAGGATAATGATCTTTCATCCGTAACTGTTTTCATTTATAACAGTTTTCTGAATAAGTACAAGGATAATGATCTTTCATCCACAACTGTTTTCAGTTACAACAGTTTTTGAGTAAGTACAAAGATGTGCATTTTTACCCTTAACTAATATTCTGCCTTTAACCTGAACATTCGTTTATATTTACGAATATGTTTTTGAAACATTCTTTTACATTTACGAATATGTTTTCGAGAGTTTTTGTATCAGCATTTGTGTTTTGAGTCTTTGGCTCTTTTGATTTTGCTCATAGTACTTGACTTGTTGGGAAGATGGATCTTCAGGCTCGAGCTTTGACTTTTTGATAGTCTTCTTTGCTTCATCTTTGCCCTCCATACTGTATAGTCCCCCTAGTGTTTGAGCTTTGAAGAATGAAAACATACGGGACTCGAAGATATATAGTTTTTGGATGATGACTGCTTAAACCTTTAAACGTCCATCAGAAAGTTGTAACCCTAGACCGGGAATTCAGTTACTTCCTCGTGTCTTTGCAGGTCTAATATCATCATCTGGTGATGGGTTAGCTTTTTGCCTATCATCTAAAACGGTTAGTATAATTTTAACGGTACAAAAGCAAAATCGAACGTAATGATACATGACCGGGGGTATTCCTTTTCCTTAGAAGTAATAATTCATCAAATGAACGACATTCCAACTAGTTGGTAAGATCCTGCCGTCCATAGCCTCCAGCTCATAAGCGCCTTTCCCAGCAATGCCACGGACTTTGTAAGGTCCTTCCCAATTTGGGTTTAGCTTTCCTGCACCAACTTTCTTTGTTGACTGGAAGACTTTTTTGAGAACGAAGTCCCCAATTTTGAAATATCTTAGATGAGCTTTTCTGTTGTAATATTGCTCTATGATTTGTTTTTGAGCTATCATTTGTATTAGTGCAGCTTCTCTTCTTCGTTCGAGCAAATCCAGGTTAGTCTTCAACTCATCGTTGTTCATTTCTTCCGTTGCTGTTGTGAAACTTATGCTTGGTTCGCCAATTTCCACGGGTATTAAAGCTTCTGCTCTGTAAACAAGCGCGAATGGAGTTTCTCTCGCAGCTGTTTTTGCAGTAGTCCTGTAAGCCCATAATACTGTCGGTAGCTCTTTAGGCAAGTTTCCCTTAGCTTTCTCCAACCGTTTCTTTAGGTTGTTGAAGATGACTTTGTTCGTTGACTCGGCTTGCCCATTAGCCACGGGGTTATATGGTGATGAAGTGATTCGTTTGATTTGCCACATTTCAAAGAATTCTAGGATTTGTGAGCCTATGGATTGCGGGCCATTGTCACATACGATCTCCTTTGGTATTCCAAAGCGGCATATCATGTTTTGCCGTATGAAGCTTTTCATTTCTTTTTCTCACACCTTTCCTTTAGCTGGGGGAAGGGGTCCCACTATGTCCATGCCCCATTTAATGAACGACCATGGTGATATCACTAGGTGAAGTAACTCTGTTGGTCGATGCATGTTGTTAGCAAATCGTTGGCATTTGTCGCATTTAGCTATGAAACGCTCAGCCTCTTCTTCCATTTTGGGCCAATAGTACCCTGCTCGGATTAGGGTTTTGACTAAAGATCTTGCTCCTGCATGATTTCCACAGTATCACTCGTGGACTTCCTTCATCACGAACTCCGCTTGATTGGGTCCAAGGCATTTTGCTAAGGGACCTCCAAACATTTTAAGGTATAGAGTATTGCGAATGAGGCAGTATCGTGCAGCTCTTCGGCGAAGTGCTTGAGCTGCTTTTTTTTTCCTAAGGTACGATGCCATTTTGCAAAAAATTTAAAATTTCGTTTCTCCAATCCTAGGTTAAATTGTTAAAGGTTACCTCATTTTTTTCCTGATCAATTTCTGAGTGAAATAAGTGAATGACAATTGCATTATCTTTATTTGTCACTTCCGCAACTGCTGCGAGGTTAGCTAATGCATCCGCTTCTGCATTTTCCTCCCTGGGTATTTGCATAACTTTCCATGACTGGAATTGTCTTACCAGGTCTCGTGCCTTTTCCAGGTATTGTTGCATCCGGGCCTCTCTAGCGGTGTAAGTCCCCTGCATCTAGTTCACCACTAGTTGAGACTCACTTTTGATCACAACTTTCTCGATTGAGAGCTCCCGTGCCAGTTCAATCCCTTTGTCTTCTCTTACCAGTACTGCACTTACGGCAATTTTGCAATGGCAAGATAGACAAACAGCCTCTCCCCCTCTTTTGGCTTAGATAGCAATGGGGTTTTTGATAGATAGTTCTTCAGATGTCTGAGAGCCTGCTAACATTACTCAGTCCATTCGAACTGATTCTGCTTTTTAAGAACTGAAAAGAAATTAAAATACTTCTCCGAAGACCTGAAAATAAATCTTCCTAAGGCTGCAATCCTTCATGTTAGTCGTTGAAATTCCTTTTTGCTCGTAAGTACATTAGGTATCTCATCAATAGCTTTAATTTGAGCAGGATTTACCTTTATTCCTCTATTTGATACAAGGAACCCCAAAAACTTACCTGATTCTACGCCAAAGGCGCATTTTTCTTGATTTAGTTTTATGTTATACCTGCGCAGGATTTCGAAGGTAATTGAAAGATGTTGAAAGTGATCTTTCGCTTGTGTTGATTTTACCAACATGTCATCAATGCATACCTCTGTCGTTTTCCCCAGATGTTCTTGGAACATCTTGGTCACCAGCCTTTGATACGTGGCTCTAGCATTTTTCAGGCCAAAAGGTATGACCTTGTAACA
Source organism: Nicotiana undulata (assembly GCA_005239495.1). Taxonomy (NCBI): domain Eukaryota; kingdom Viridiplantae; phylum Streptophyta; class Magnoliopsida; order Solanales; family Solanaceae; genus Nicotiana; species Nicotiana undulata. The sequence continues at coordinate 216,461 of ML297973.1, read as the reverse complement.
ATAAGTCCCCTTGTTTGTAATAAAGGAAGTTTTTTCCTCGTCTGAGGGATCCAATTTAATCTGATTATAACCAGAGTACGCATATAGAAAGCTTAAGAATTCATGACCTACAGTAGCATCAATCATTTGATCTATGTGCGGTAATGGAAATGAATCTTTAAGACATGCTTTATTTAAATCAGTGTAGTCTATGCATACCCTCTATTTACCATTCTTTTTTGGCACCACTACAGTATTTGCTAACCAATTAGGATATTTTACCTCACGTATCGAACCAATTTTCAAGAGTTTCTGTACCTCTTCGTCGATCACTTGGTTCTTGAATGGTCCTTGCTTTCTTTTTGTTTGCTTGACAGGCACGAAGGATAAATCTTCATTTAATTTATGAGTCATCATTTCCGGAGGAATACCTGTCATGTCTGAATGGGACCAAGAAAAGCAATCTGCATTAGCCTTTAAATATTCAATTAACTTACCTCTTCTGTTGGGGCTTAGCCTCGTGCCTATGTGGACTTTTTGTTCAGGCTTCTACTCAAATAGTGGAACAGCTTCGAGCTCTTTCGTAGTCATTTTGATATGTTCGTCCTCTTCTGGTTCCTGAATGACATCAGGTCTGGAATCCATGTCCGCATGTTTTGATACTTCTTCCGAGATGACTCGGTTCACCTTTTCATGGTTACCTTCTTCCACACCTATTTGGACAACAGTTTCTCCTGTACCTGTTTGATTAACAGTTGCTTCCGTACGTGTTTGATTAACAGTTGCTTCCGTACCTGTTTGAACAATAGTTGTTTCCGTACCTGCTTGAACAAATCTTTTGTCTTATGATTTCTCCACTTCTTCATTATTGTTAGAGTATTCTACGGAATTTATATTCCTTGAGGTTTGTTGATCGCCTCGAATCTGTTGAATTCTCCATTCAGAAGGGAATTTAATTACCTTATGTAAGGTAGATGGAACAACTTTCATGTCATGGATCCATGGTCTCCCCATGATTACGTTATAGGCCATGTCAGTATCGATGACTTGGAATCTAGTATTTTTGATTACTCCCTCTGCATAGGTTCTAAGCTCAATTTCCCCTTTTGTTATGACCATAGAGTTGTCAGACCCAGATAAGGCTCGTGCTTTTGGGATTACTTGATCATTCATTAGCATTTCTTCCACAACTTTCGACAAAATGATGTTAACTGAGCTACCTATCAATCAACACTCTTTTTACGTTAGTTTCATGTATAAGTAAGGATATTACCTGTGCGTCGTTGTTTGGAAGCATTAATCTGTTGATATCTGCATCGTCGAATGATATATTATCTGCTTCCAAGTCTACACGAATCCGCTTCCCATGTGTAATTGTGAATTTTGTGGTTCATTTACAGATTACTCCGTTCACCTCCTCACCTCTATGTATCACGTTCACTGTTCTCTTTGGAGATGGTGGTTTCGGGGGGCTCTTGCTTGTTCTTCATGTATGCATGCTTACCTTTTTCACTAAACAGTTTTGTTAGATAGCCCTATTTTAATAATTGTTCTACCTCACCTTGCAAAAATCTGCAATCCGACGTTCTGTGTCCATGATCGTTATGGAATTCACACCAGATTTCTCTAGGCCATAGAACCGTATCGCCCATATTTCTCAGTACTGTGATTAGTCCAGAAGTACTTACACTAAAGTGGTGGTCTCTAATTCTTGTACTACCTCTATTTCGTTCATCGCGATCCTTTCTGGATCTTGATGAGGATGATCACGTATCTCTATTTGATGGTCTATATTCTAACCGAGCGTTTTCAAATCTGGAACGAGTTTCTCGCCCCGAAGGTCCCATATAAGGGTCGTACCTATTTTTACATGTTCTCTTTTCTGGTTCGGAGCGTCTGGAACTAGTTCGATCTTCAGCTTTTGATTGAGCAATGGTGTCTTCTTCTATTCGTAGCTTAGTGCTATACCTGTTATAGACATCATTCCATGTTGTGGCTGGGAATTCCCTCAAGCTTTCCTTGAGTCTCCTCGTGGTTTCAGAACTCTTATCATTTAAATTGCTTGCAAATGCCATGGCTGCCCAATTGTCAGGTACCCTTGGTAGCAGCATTCTTTCTCGTTGAAACCTGTCTACAAATTCACGAAGCAACTCCGCGTCTCCTTGTTTTATTTTGAATATGTCTTCCATTCGTTTTTCGACTTTTTGCGCACCGGAATGCGCTTTTATAAAAGAATCTGCAAGCTCAGCAAAAGATTCAATAGAATTTTCTGGTAGAAGGGAATACCATGTTAATGCTCCTTCGGTGAGTGTTTCTCCAAACTTCTTGACTAGGACTGACTCAATTTCTTGTTTAGTCAGGTCGTTGCGTTTTAATCCAGTGGTAAAAGCAGTTACATGATCACGTGAATCGCTTGTCCCGTCATACTTGGGAATATTAGGCATTTTGAATTTCTTGGGGATAGGCAAGGGTGCTGCACTTGGCTTCCAAGGTTGTTGAGAATATCTATCAACATCAATGCCTTTAATGACAGGTGGTACTCCAGGGATTTGCTCAATCCGATCGTTTTGTTCCTTCGCCTGTTTTTGTAAGGTTAGTAATAGAGATTGTAATTCTGGGTTATTGGACATACCTGGTCTCGCTTCAAGGGACTCATTTAGAGCGCCTCCGCTTCCTGAGTTTGCTAACCCAGATTGTGGGTTTTCCATAGTTACGGTGTTGTTAGGAGGTGGCGTAGGTGATGCAGCTGGTAATCCTCTCATGAAAGCTTGTAAAGCTTGAATCACATATTCACCAACCATTTGCTTCACCTGATCTTGTTCTCCTGTTTGTTCGTTTGCGTTGTTATTATTGTTTTGAGCCGTGGATCTATCTGGGGAATGCTCCCTTGAGCCCCGTAGGGTTCCTGAAGGTGATGGAACTGGAGTTCCAATTCTCTGTTGATTTTTGTCATTGGCGTTCGACATAATTCAGAGAATGTAGTTTGAAAGTAAACAAAGATTATCATATTCCCGGCAACGGAACCAATTTGTTTAACCAAAGAATTAGATTCTTTGCCAAAACTATTTAAGAAGAACACAGGTTTTTGATAACCAAATGATAAGCTAATAATTGCAAGTAAATTTGTAATTGAAAAGCAGAAAGATGCGCAAAAAGTAAGTATATTGCAATAGTAGTTCGAATGTGTCCTTACAAGTTATATTTTACTCCCTTATATAGGGAATTTCTTAATATAACGTCTGCTTTTTTCAGTAATTGAGCATTAATGACTAATAATGGCATTAATGTAACGTTACAATGATTAACCATAACTGTTGCGTGAAGGTTATGTAACGTTTGGCCCATTAATTGAAGATCTTCGAATCTGCCCTTTATTCTGCCTCGATTCATCCTGCCTACACCTCTTCATCTACTCAATTAGGTTAAGATTCTCGTATCTGATTATCCCATGGGTATGCTATTCCGTGCCTCTTTGCCTCGTACCTCTTCATGAAGTTTCGTCCAGTTGTCTCGTTTTCATTGTTCTACATAGATTGCTAAGTCATCACAATTATTACACGTGTGAAGCTTTTTTTTACCAATACAACCCCGCTATAGCAATCAATACATGTCCAAATCATACTGACCAAATAGGCAACTCCGGAGCAAGTGGATTGCACTAACACCTTCTGCTGAGCTAATAGCCTATTAGGAAGAGTGTCAACCTATATATTAGGATGTGTAGGCATGAAACACAGCCTCCCCAAGCAAAAGGCACGTCAGTACGAATAAAGTACCGAGTATGTAAGGCAGGAAAGCATAAATAAGAATAGTAATGTAAAGAGAGATAGAGAAGATACAACATGTAACATCTGAGGGCGATTGACATGAAATACATTATACATATATATATATACATATAGTTTAAAAACATATGCCTTTGTGGGTATAATCATCATCATATCGTATCCGGTCTCGAAGAGGACTCGGTACAAACATACATGGCCATCATAAGGCCCGGTAGAATCGTACCCGGCCACGTGGAGCTCGGTAAAACCCAACTGATCAGTGGTTGTACAATAGGTGTTGTACCCAGTCGACGATAGCGCAGCTCGGTAGAGTAAACTAGATACACATATATTATGCATGTTGGACTCATGGAATCACGTTCTAAACCTTTTGGAGTGACATAAGGTCGTCGCACCTTCGATTCATATTATGGACCTCCATACCATCAATATGAACCTCAATAGGATTCAAGGATCATACACACTTTCTTATATTAACTTGATAAGGAAAGAGCAACATGGACAACCTTAGTTGCTAGGAGTAGACCCTTATGAAATATCGTATCATTTATGCTCATTTAACTTTAGATCATTCCAACAGAACTAAGGAAGTTCCTTAACATACATTTACAATCTTCTCTCCAATCGTCAACCAAGCTCAATATGATCTTCTTACGTCTACAATGAGTAAACCAACTTCGTTGTCATCATATAAGAATTGTAACTCTCATACGTCAAAACCAATATTCTACAAGAAAACAAAAAGCATCTCCCTATTTGTACTAAATCCTATAAGTTATTAAAAGTCACAAAATAGCCCAAAGAACAACCAATAGCTATACGGAACACAACCAGCACAATAACACATCGATCGGCAAACTTGGTTCATGTTTAATAACAATATCTTTTGAACCCTTTCCCTCTTATTTATATTCAAGAAAATTTTGATAATAACAACACAATATACTCAGGCTATTCTATAAATTTTCCAGCCATAAAACGTTGCAAGAATACCTCTCAAATAGTCCAACAATTAATAACATTACTAACAAGACTTTCGATCGATATTCTCACAAGTTCTAGCTTCAAATACTTAGTCGTAACTTAGATAAGATTAAATACATGTAGATTAAGAGGTTCCTTACCACGAAATATCCTTCCAATGCAGCCACAAGAACAAGGAAGCGATAGCAATCGATACGGGTTTTTCGGTACTAAATCTCTTTGGAAGACTTGAAATCACTTAAGGTTGATACGAAAACCTTGGTAGAATATTTTACAGAACTTAAACCACTTTAAACAACCCCTCACACGAGCTGGAACCACACCAAAATATGCAACCACAGAACAAGAAACTCACTAGCACCACAGGATTCTCGACACTTGATTTGTGATGCTGGCCCTTGGCTTGGGTCTTGGATCATGAGAGAAATTTGAGAGAATTTTTTTAGGTGTATAGGTCTGTAGATAGTGAAAAATATTGAGTTAAAATGGGCTTTAGGCGTCACATATATATCAAGATATCTCAACTGCTTAAGAGGGTCCCAAAAGGAGCTTCTTGCGCAGTCTCGCAAAAATGCGAATATATCTCTACTTCGATGTCATATGAACAAATAGTTTAATGCATTGGAAACTAGACTCATAGAATTCCAATTTGGGAGGTGGATAACCTCGTACTTCTTACTATATTGAGAAAAAAGGTCTACTACATTTGACCTAAGTTTCAGCACATTTATGAATGTAACTTATGATGACCTTTTCCAACTTTTGTTCCACAACTGAATTAAAAACTCAACATACGAATATAATAACTCATAACATAGCCTCCTAATCATGTTAAGAACCCTATTATCTCCCCAAATAAACATGTTATAGCATTCCCAACTGGTTGACTTCCGACGAAACTTATTTTCTTCAATTCGTTTAGCTTCTAAGCCTTCCAACCCACTTGGTACTTGTTATTCATGATCTTAAATATGTGTAACATCCAAGGTAACACGATTACAATAATTTATATACTTTCAAGTATAATATCATTTCCGAGCTTACATCAATTGACTTACAACGTACTCTCACATAAGAAAATCGGGGTGTAATAAGGCCAAGAGGCCCCGTGGTTCAGGTGGTTTTAGAAGTGCCTCATCTTGAAGCCTATAACATGACAACATAGGTCGTCGTTTTAGGCTTATTCAGATGACTCTTCAGTTCCTTGTTGTTCTTAATTTTACCATTTTTCATACAACGCTCGCCCGATTCAATTATCATTCTAGGCACTCCAAGCTTAGATCTCTTACTCCATCAGTTAATGGTTTGTTCGTATCGGGATCTTCCAATGGTTATTCTAGTTGTCAAGGTTCGATTCAGTCCCTACTTTCATCCATAGGTCGAGGGTTCTACGAGTGTGGGGAGTTAGGTCATGTGCGGAGGCGTTACCCCCATCTTATCAAAGGTCTCATGCAGCAGGGTGGTTAGACTATGACTCCCGTACTAATTGCTACATCACCCGCTCAGCCAGCTCGAGATGGAGGTAGTATGGGTCAAGGTAGCCCTAAAGGGGGAGGTTAGACAAGCGGCGGTCAGATTCATTTCTATGCATTTCCCGATAGACCAAAGGCAACTGCTTCTAACGTCGTGATCATATGTATTATTTTTGTGTGCCACAGAGTTTCTTCGGTGCTATTTGACCTTGGTTCCACTTATTCATATGTGTCATCATACTTTGCTCATTATTTGGATTCACCTCGTAATTCTTTAGCTATGCATATACATGTATCTACACCGGTTGGTAATTCTATTATCGTAGGCCATGTATATCGCTCGTGTGTGGCGATCATTGGATTCACCTGGTGCTGGGCACACATCCCATCTATATTCCATCATACCACATGGAACTAGTGGAGTTGAAGGAATTAAAGGAACATTTTTACAAGTTGCTTGATAGGGGTTTCATCAGACCGAGTGTCTCGCCTTAGGGTGCTCCAGATCTGTTTATGAAAAAGAAAGACGACTCTATGAGGATGTGTATTGACTAGATGTAGCTGAACAAACAGCCACAAACAAGTACCCACTACCGCTTATTGATAATATGTTTGATCATCTTCGAAGTGCTAGGGTATTCTAGAAGATTAATTTGAGATTGGGGTACATAAGTTGAAGATTCGGGCTTCAGATTCCGAAGAGAGCTTTCAGGACCCGTTATAGTCACTATGAGTTTATGGTGATATATTTTGGGCTGACCAATGCTCCAGAAACTTTTATGCACCTGATGAACAATGCATTTCAGCCCTATCTTGATTCTCTTGTCATTGTGTTTATTTATGATATATTGGTGTATTCTCGCACCTGAGAGGATGATGAGCAGCATTTCAGGATCATGCTCCAGACTTCGAGGGAGAAGAATATGTATGCTAAATTCTCCAGGTGCGAGTTTTGGTTAGATTTAGTGGCATTCTTTGGCCACATGGTGTCCAATGAGGGGATTAAGGTGGATATAAAGAAGACCGAGGCAGTTTAGAGTTGGCCTACACCATCTTCCCCTACTGAGATCCAAAATTTCCTTAGGTAAGCTTGGTATTATCACTATTTTGTTGAGGTATTTTCATCTATAGCAGCCTCATTGAATAGATTGACCTAGAAGGGTGCCCCATTCAAGTAGTCCCATGTGTGTGAGAAGAGCTTTCAAGGGCTCAATACTGTCGTGACTATAGCTCGAGTTCTAGTTTTGCCTTCGGGATTAGGCTCTTTTATAGTCTATTATGATGTTTCACTGATTGGAATTAGATGTGTGTTGATTCAGGAGGGTCGATTTATTGTTTATGCTTTGCGTCGGTTAAATCCCCATGAGAATAACTACCCTGCACATGATTTAGAGCTAGCAACCATTATTCACGCGCTGATGATTTGGAGGAATTATCTTTACGGCATGTCTTGTGAGGTGTTCACGGATCACAAGAGCCTCCAACACCTATTCAAGCAAAAGGATCTGAAATTGAGGTAGCGGAGGTGGTTAGATCTACTAAAAGACTACCATTCTTTATAATATTTAAAAGGCCAATGTGGTGGATGATGACTTGAGTAAGAAGTCTGATATCATGGGGAGTCTTGCTTATATTTCAGTTGGGGAGAGACTGTTTACATTGTGAGGTGTTCACGGTCTTCTTTGTTTGAGCGCATCAAGGTGCGTCAGTATGACGATCCCACTTGCTTGTCCTAAAGGAAACGGTACAAAACTGTGATGCTAAGGAGGTTACTATTGGTGATGATGGGGTATTGAGGCTGCAAAGTCGAATTTCTGTTCTAAATGTGAATGGGTTATCGGAGTTGATACTTAAGGAGGCTCATCGTTTGCGGTATTCCATTCATCCGGGTGCCGCGAAGATGTACTAGGACTTAAGGCAACATTATTAGTGGCAGAGGATGAAGAGAGAAATTATTGAGTATGTTTCTCGGTGTTTGAACTGCCAGCAGGTGAAGTACGAGCATTAGATACCTGGCGTTTTGCTTCAAAGGCTTGATATCCCGAAGTGGAAATGGGAGCGAGATAAGTGGGGATTTTGTCTTATTAGCGCCTCTTAGCTTTCGTTTTAGTCCAAAAGCACTTGATTTTAATCCCGAAAACTAATGAAATATACTTAATTGCAAGAAAATTGGAAGATGAGCTCCCAAGATGAAATCCAACTCAAGAAGGAGTAATTTGAACTCAAGGACAAAAAAGCAGACACAAAAGCTTAGAAGTGTGGACCACAGAATATCATCTGCGGCCGCAGGTTGTGAAGAACTTCCGATCAAAGAAATATTCAAAGTGCGGTCCGCACATGAACTGTGCGGCCATAGAAGCTGAGTTAGAGCAAAAGTTCAGTGAACATGCATCTCAAGTCCAACAAACGTGCGTACCGCACAATTATTGTGCGACAACAGAAGAAAATAAACGCGACCGCAGATATTATTGTGCGGACCAAAAAAGAGCAAGGTGCGACCGCAGACATTATTATGCAGACCGCAGAAAAAGGCCAGTGTCGTCGCAGTTCAGAATTATGCGGCCGCAGATTTCCAATCCTGTCAAGCTGAAGAAAAGTACGGACCGCACATGGAATTGTGCGGGCGGAGAACCTCCGGAAGGGCATTTGTATCCGAAACTTCCAGCTTTGTATAAATAGAAGAGTTTCACTTTTTTAGGTCAACTTTTGACATCAGCTTCTACAATAGATGGTTTCTTTTACTCTTTTTAGTAGTTTTTGCTATTTTGAGCTTTTTGAATATTGATTTCATCATTTTAATTACCAATATGGGTTTAATTATCATTTCTTCTCCTTTTTCTTCCAATTTAAGTATGAGTAGCTAGATTTTCACTAGGGTGTTGACCCAACCCTAGTGTTTAAACTTAATGGGTATTTGATTTATTGCTTGTTTATGGTTGAGTGTTTATTATCTAGCCTTGTTCTTGCTTTTATTTGAAGAATTAATGGTTGCAAATATTAATTCATGCCTATTTGACTTGGTCTCTACTTGAGAAAGAGAGACCTAGTCTAGGAAAACTTGGCTAGCAAGAAATTGGGTCAATCGAGAGATTGCTAAGCCCAATGAAAGGGTTGAACCTAGATATAGTAAAACGCGACTTAAGCTTCTTATCAACTATTTTGTTCAATACCCACTTGGACTTGAGAAAGCCAATTTGGGTAAAATCACTCTCTCACTAAGAGGTATTGAGTGGGTACTTGAGTGTTGATTGTTATAATACACCCTGACCAGTAAAACAAACTTTAAAGTTTACAACCTATTAGGCAAACACCTAGGTGAAGGTCATAGCCCTAGGCCTTTTATATCATTTGAGAACAACAAAAACAATTTCCCATTTTCATTCTTTAAATAGAAATTGTAGTTTAATTTAGATTTTCAAACAAAACCAAATATAGCGAAAGTGCAAATTTAGATATACAAACTCACGCGCTAAGATATATACTACTAACACCCATTCATATAGGACCCTGAGGAATTCGACCCCGACTCTTGTTGGGTATTACTATTGCATCGATCGACTTCAAAACCTCAAGTCTGCGTTAAAGTATAAATAGTATTATACTGTGGCCGCACTCCTCCTTTGATTCCCTCTCTGAGCACTCTAAACTCTAACACTTTGAAATCATCTGTTCAATTATCTTCCACACTCCACCCACATAAGGGATCATTTAGTTGCACTCCTTCATATCTAGTATGCTTCATTTCTCATAGAATTTTTCAATTTTCTTAGTTTCATTTACAATTTTTTCTTTTAGGCAGTCTTAGGCCATTTATCAATAGATTTCAATTTCAATACCATGTGGGGGCAAATCTATAATGGTTCAACTACTAATTTCTTTATGTGGACCAGGTAAATTAATTTGCATGCTTAATTGGTAATACCATGTTGAACCTATGCAAAAACTTGAAAACCTTAGAAGTCTGATCGTTTTGATTTTGAAATCTGTGGCCACACAAGAAATTGTGCGGTCCACAGAAGTTGTAATCTAGAGCCTTTGGGTAATTAAATATTTTGGCCGTACTTGAAATTTTGCGGACCGCAGAAACTCCATCACGGCCGCAGAAAAGTGTGTGCAGCCGAAGATCATGCCTATATCTGTCATTAGAGAGTTGGCACTTTTGGAACGTCTAATGTATGGTCGCTCTTTGAAATGTGCAGACCGCACTTCAATTCTGCGATCGCACTCAAAATTGTGTGAACTGCAGTTCTATCCCTATAGTCGCATTTTCACATTGTGCGATCCGCACAACCTAGTCTGCACTCGGACTTGCAATTGTCCGGATCACACTCCTCACTCTGCACTCTTGTTCTAAAATGTGATATATTGTCTGTGTTCAATTGAATTACATCTGAATTCTGTTGTTGCTTGTTACAGTAAATGGTTAGATCTCGATGCCGTGGTGACACTTCAAAGGGGAGGGGTGAGCCTTCCAGAGGCAGAGGCAAAAGCAATTTACCCCTCGCCCTTCAAAAGGTAATCAACAAGAAAGCAACAGTTGGCCGAGGAAGACAGCCCGAGCCCTCTGAATCTTGTTCGTATTCCCCATATCGGGAAGCATCAGAGGGCAACTCAGTCCAAGAGCAGCCTGTTGTTCAATTACAGCTACAACAGCCACAAGGAAGATACCAACTTAGAGATGAACCTTCCTCCTCACATAGCACTTCCGAGGGTTCGGAGAGTGCAAGTCACGCTTCGGAGCCCTATGCTACACAAGTCCCCGAGGCACTAGCAGTTTTTGTTGATGATATTCCAGACGCTGGCCGAGGGGGTGATACTAAAGTTTCTGGCCTTGAGAGGTCGAAGAAGAAAGAGGTCTAGGAGGACCAGTTTGTGAGTCTAGGTGCCTTCACCAGTTTTCGTGGGTGGTGGCTTCAAGACCTTGACAAGTACAACCCAGAAGTGTTGAGATAGTTCCGAGAGAGAAAGGGGTGGGTGGATGTGGTTCACCCAGTCAATTGTGGATGCCAAGAAGTATTTGGTCCGGGAGTTGTATGCCAATGTGGCACATATAAAGAAAGGGACCAAAGTGACAAAAGTGAGAAATTTGAAGGTGCAGTTCGACTAAAAAACATTGAACTCCTACTTAGGGTTTGAGGAAGGGGAGCCAGTACAGAATTTTGAGAAGCTGGCGATGGGTGATGCAGCTCGCCCATGGCTAGCTGAGATTCTTGCGGCTCCGAGCCACCACCACCATGGATCCCTATAGGGGTTCCTATTCAGCGGAACACCCTACATTTCAATGTGAAGGGGTGGCAAACCGTCGTATGCAACATACTAGACCGTGCTAGAAACAAGACAAACTTACCTATTCCACGGGCAGTTCTAGTTATTTCTATTATGGCCGGGTACCCGATCAATCTGGGTGTCGTGATATCGGCCAACATGGCAATGGTTTCCAGGTAGGATGATACTTCCTACATGTATCCCTATACCCTCACAAAGTACCTTCGGATGCACGGGTAGAGCCCAGGGACTTTGACACAAAGATTCCGGCAAAGAAGCCTTTATCTTGGTATTATCAGTCGACTACTACCGTAGGCCAGTCTGACGAGCCTTCGGTGGTAGTTGCAGAGTCCGCAGATATGGCTTCCACTTCAGCAGTTCCTTCTTGCAGTGCAGCTGCCATGCCTCCACCTTTAGCCTTAGTGCCTCCCTCTTCGGCTTTGAAGATGGTGCATATGCCTTTTGCCCCATTACTGCGTTGTGAGTCTCCTAGACTTTGGTGAGCCTCAACAACTGGATGCTGACAGCTACTACAAAGTTGTCTGACTTATCCGGTCATATTGCAGTGCAATCATCTATGTCGGCACCCTATATTCCTCCCACAGTCGAAGAAACATTGAAGAAGATCCTGGACAACCAGAACACTATCATGGCCACTCTGGTACAACAACATAGTCGCTCAAGGATACTCACAACAAGAAGGAGTTGACTTTGACCAAACCTTCGCTCCAGTAGCGCGACTGGAATCTATAAAAATTCTTCTTGCATATGCATCGTTCAAAAGATTCAGACTGTACCAAATAGACGTTAAAAGTGTGTTTCTAAATGGTTTAATTGAAGAAGAAGTTTATGTGAAACAACCTAATAGATTTGAAGACTCAAAGTTTCCCTATCACATGTATAAATTGGCCAAAGCACTATACGGTTTAAAACAAGCTCCACGAGCACGGTACGAAAGGCTCAGCTCATTTCTCATATATAATGGATTTACAAGAGGTAAAGTATATACTACTTTGTTCATCAAAATATCATCTGAAGTTAATCTCATTATTCAAGTTTATGTTGATGATATTATTTTTGGTAGTACTAAGCCTCTTCTATGCAAGGTATTTTCTGATCTTATGCAAAGCGAGTTCGAAATGAGTATGATGGGAGAATTAATGTTCTTTCTTGGATTACAAATCCAACAATCTAAAGAAGGAACATTCATATGTCAAACAAACTACACCAAGGAACTTATTCAAAAGTTTGGTATGGAAAATGCAAAAGCCATTAGCGCTCCTATGAGTCCCTCAATAAATCTTGATAAAGATGAACAGGGAAATTCTGTTGATGAAACTAAGTATCGAGGGATGACTGGCTCTCTTCTTTACTTAATTTCTAGTCGACCAGATATCATGTTCAGTGTGTGTAAATGTGCCAGGTTCCAGTCAGCTCCAAAAGAATCCCATCTGACGGCAGTCAAAAGAATTATTCGATATCTTATCGGAACTGCCTCTCATGGACTATGGTACCCTCATTCTAACACTTTTAATTTAGAAGGTTTTTCAGATGTTGATCTTGCAGGTGACAAGGAAAACAGAAAAAGCACTAGTGGAACATGCCAATTACTTGGCAAAGCTTTGATATCTTGGAATAGTAAGAAACAAGGATCAGTCGCACTATCCACGACTAAGGCTGAATACATTGCTATTGGACAATGTTGTGCACAATTACTTTGGATGTCTCATCAACTTGGTGACTTTGAATTATCCTTTAAACCTATACCAATTTTCTGTGATAATTCTAGTGTTATTTGTCTTTGAAAAATTCTGTGCATCATTCTAGAGCAAAGCATCTAGATATCAAGCATCATTTCATTAGAGATCATGTTCTTAAAGTGAATATCGAAATATCGTTTGTTGGAACAAATGATCAATTAGCAGATATTTTCACTAAGACCATATTAGAAGAAAGATTGTATTCATTAAGAGACTACTTGGCATCATTTGCATTAGTCATAAATATTAGGACCAGTGTGTCATTAATTGATCTATGTAGGCCTAATGTTTTATTTCTTTTTGTAATCATTAATTGCGCGTTCAATTTCCCTATATTTTCCTCTCTTTTCACATCAGTTGCAGAGTTCAAAAAAGGAAAACAAATCATCGCGTCTTATCAACTGACACCCTTTCCTTTTCTACACTCAACCGTCAGAAACCCCTTTTTAATGTTGAAGCCTCTTTTCAATCCCCATCATCCTCTTCGTCCAAATACCCTTCTCATAAACCCTCTTAAACAGAAATCCTCTTCAATGGCCAAACATCCTAAGAACCCCTCTGCTTCTACTAGGAAAAGCGCTCGCTCCAGAGCTAAACCCTCCTCTTAACCTCCAAAACAAGTAGACCTAGGGTTCGACCACTCTGAAGGTTTTGCCTCTTCTCAGGCTGACTTATCTAACCATTCTCATGCCTTAGGAGAAAAAGCTTTAGGTAAACGACCTATGGAAGAAACCCATGTTTCGTTCACTCCAAAGAAATCCAAAATCGATCTATCCAATACCCTATATTTAGACCTAAATTTCTAGGATTCTCCAACTAGGGATTTCTTTATCGCCTTGAAAAACAAGCCTATTTCTCATGGGAGGGTAGTCAACCTTGATGACATGGAAGCCCTAAATTGTAAGGTAAAAGATATCTCCGTCTATCAAGGATGGTCAAAGTTCTTCTCTGTTCCTCCGCCCAAAGTCTATGAACCCCTGGTAAGAATGTTCTATGCAAATCTTCGCTCTAGTAAGCTTGATAAGTTCGAGTCCTTAGTGTTAGGAAAGCGTATTGTTCTTGATTGTGCCATGTTTGATTCAATTTTTCAGTGCAAGTGTTCTGGTTTTCCTATGCTTTTTCAAAAACTTCTGGCCTGATGATTTTGAAATTTCTTTTGATCAAGCTAAAAAGTGCATTGCTGAGTTGTGTACGGCTAAAATCGGGAAGGCCAATTTTATGTTTATTATGACATTCGGTAGCTTATTTGCATAAGATCCCAAGTACGTCCCGAGGTCCGACCTCGAGCCTCCCTTGCATCTAACCTTGAGGCAATACGGGCCCAGAATTGGCACGGGGGGATGGCACGAAGATCGAGGCAAATAGCTCTGTAACAAAGTACGGCTCCGTACTCAGACATTAACTAGTCGAATCAGTCGCAAATCTTTGTAATAAATGATAATGTACTATGTGGGGATTTCCCCTCCTATATAAAGGGGACCTTTGTTATTTCTTCACACAATATTGAATATAAGGAATAAGAACATTCTCTGCGTCACTACTCAAACATTCTCTATTTCTCTCTGCTAGCTCACTTGCTTACATTTATTGCCTTCTGTTATTGGTTCTTCATTTATAGCTCATTATTAATCATAAATAGTATACCCCGAAACCAATATGTTTGATATAGCTTCATCGACCACCCAAGGTAGCCCCGAGCCTCGACCTTGAGGACCCTCAAGGCCAACATCGAACATTTGATTTAAGGCATCCCAGTTTTCTTATTTTTTATTTCTTAACTGTTTTTGCTCTATCTACTTTGATCATACATAGCATTAACTGCCTAAAAACTAGCCCCAAAATAAATCGTTTATATTTTGAACCACATAATCAAATATAATTATAATTACCATTTTCAAGGTAAACAATTTGGCGCCCACCGTTGGGCTAAAAATAATAGTGATTATTTTAGTGTTTGTTCGCTGAAGAAACGCAAGTTATTTGTCACACTTTTTCTTGTCCAAGAACCTTTGATTTCAGGTCAAAATGCCTGGCTCAGCGAAGGCATACGAAAATAGCAGCTTTGGGGACTCTGGAGAGAATGATGTAACCGTCCCGAATGCAGGTATGCCACCGCGAAACCCCGGTAGCGCAACGGGGCCAACCCCTGAGGACACGGACTCAAGTAATGGCCAGCACAATGATGTCGGTCCTCACACTAACAGGAGCACGCACCGATAAGGCCAGTAGGGAGAGCGGAAGTAGCGGCTCGAAGGAAAGGATGGGTCGATCTCCACATGACATTCAAAATGCTCCAGGCACAACAAGCAGCGATTTCTCGGCTGCAAGACCATCAAAAAATCTCGGGCGTATCAGCACCCGCGACAGCGCCCGGGATTCGACCGGTACCGAAAAGGACAGGGAATAAAGGTCCGACAATCGATCCCGCAATCGCAAAATGCTCGAAGACTTCACCAGGAGAATAAAGTCAAGGCTCCCAGAGAGAAAGCCAGAATTGTGGGGAGAAAGGTATCAGCCTTACGTCGGAAATCGTAGGAGCGTCGTAAGGAGAAATGCACCTCAAATCAATCCAAAGACAGACCGAGGCCAAGATCGTCGAAGGGCGGCAGGCAGAGCTAAGTATGGTAGGCACACAAAGCTGGCAAAGATACCCCGATCGACCCAGCGAAATTTCGGGACTAACATTTTAGTCATCGTATCATCCATGAGTGGAATCAAAGGCACCAGATGGCCAAAACCCGTACTATCAAACCCTTCGCAGAGGGACCCTAACCTGACGTGCGAGTTCCACGTTACCGACGGTCATCGAACCGAGGATTGCAGACACCTTCAAAGGGAAGCAATCTGATTAGTTAGCAAAGGGTATCTGCA
The DNA here is from genome assembly GCA_005239495.1 of Nicotiana undulata. Classification (NCBI taxonomy): domain Eukaryota; kingdom Viridiplantae; phylum Streptophyta; class Magnoliopsida; order Solanales; family Solanaceae; genus Nicotiana; species Nicotiana undulata. The sequence goes on along the minus strand of ML297973.1, from coordinate 200,342 downwards.
AGAGTTCGTCAGCAGTCGAGTCATAAATCCTCCCCGAGGAGAGGCAACAGCTCGAAAAAGCGGAGCAAGAAAGCTCCAGCATTCCGTGTACATGATCGTTGGGGGAAACGACATCCCTCAAGGACCTATGATTAAATGGGCAAAAGTATCAGCTGCAGTGGCAGGGCAGATGCGAAGCCATGCACCCGGAGATATCGTTACATTTAACGATGGGGATCTCGAGACCCTGTCTCACACGCATAATGATGCGCTGGTAATTTCCTTCCTCTTGAATAACATTAAAATTAAACGCGTACTTGTGGATCGAGGTAGTTCGGCCAACGTAATCAGGTCGGAAGTAGTGGAATAGCTCGGGTTTCTCGGTCGAGTCATACCTACCTCACTAACCCTCAATATATTCAACATGGCCGGCGAGACAACAAAAGGGGAGATTACCCTCCCGGTTAACGTATCTGAGACAATCCAAAACACATAGTTCTATGTCATCCACGGGGACATGAGGTACAACGCATTGCTTGGAAGTCCATGGATACACAATATGAGGGAAGTGCCATCAACATTCCACCAAATGATGAAGTTTCCAACGGAGGGCGGTATAAAGACAGTATATGGAGAACAGCATGCGGCTAGAGAGATGTTCGCTATCCACTTGCGCCAATGCCCCCCGCCTCAGAGGAACCGGATGGGAAAATGGCCCCCGAGGATGACGAGGAAGATTTTCTCACACACCTCCCCCCCCCCCTTACCTTCATCGCCCCTGAGGAATCGGATGCAACTAAATCAACAGTCAAAGAGTTGGAGCAGGCAGTCCTGGTCGAACATTCTCCGGATCGAAAGGTATACCTAGGAACAGGGTTAACCCCCGAACTCAGGAAAAATTTCATNCCCCCCCCCCCCCCCCTTACCTTCATCGCCCCTGAGGAATCGGATGCAACTAAATCAACAGTCAAAGAGTTGGAGCAGGCAGTCCTGGTCGAACATTCTCCGGATCGAAAGGTATACCTAGGAACAGGGTTAACCCCCGAACTCAGGAAAAATTTCATTCAGTTCCTTACAAATAACATCGATTGTTTCGCTTGGTCCCATTTAGACATGATAGGGATTCCACCCGAGATAACCACCCATCAGCTTAGCGTCGACCCCAAGTTTAAACTGGTGAAGCAAAAGAAGACGCCTCAGTCTGAGGTAAAACATGTGTTCATCAAGGATGAGGTAACAAAACTCCTCAAAATAGGTTCTATTAGGGAGGTAAAATACCCCGATTGGCTGGTCAATGTGGTGGTAGTACCCAAGAAGGGGAACAACTTAAGAATGTGTGTAGATTATAAGGACTTAAATAGGGCATGCCCTAAAGATTCATTCTCGCTACCCAACATCGACCGTCTGATCGATGCCACGGATGGGCACGAGACCCTCACCTTTTTCGATGCCTACTCGGGGTAAAATCAGATTCAAATTAACCCCGAGGGCAGGGAAAAAACTTCGTTCATCACGAAGTATGGTACGTATTGCTACAACGTCATGCCCTTCGGGTTGAAAAACGCTGGAGCCACGTACCAACGGTTGGTTAATAAAATGTTTGAGTGCCAAATAGGCAAGTCCATGAAAGTATATATTGACGATATGCTAATTAAGTCCCTGCGCGCAGAGGACCATCTGACCCATTTGCAAGAAACGTTCCATATCCTCGAAATCTATAACATGAAGCTCAATCCCGAGAATTATTCCTTCGGGGTAGGATCGGGAAAATTTCTAGGCTTCATGGTGTCGAACAGAGGGATCGAAATCAATCCCAACGAAATAAAAGCCATCGAAGAGATCATGGTGGTTAACAACATGAAGGTCGTACAACGACTGACACGGGCGGATAGCGGCCTTGGGACGATTCATATCAAGATCGTCAGATAAGAGTCATCATTTCTTCTCCCTGCTCAAGAAGAAAAATAGCTTCGAATGAACTCCTGAATTCCAAAGTTCCTTGGAAGAGTTGAAGCGGTATCTGTCGAGCCCACCTTTGCTCCACACCCCAAAGGAGGACAAAACGTTGTATCTATACTTGGCCGTTTGAGAGGTAGCGGTAAGCGGTGTGCTGGTTCGGGGAGCAACAAGGTACGCAATTCCCTGTCTATTATGTGAGTCGGACCCTGGGCAATGTCGAAACTAGGTATCCCCTTCTGGAAAAATTAGCCCATGCTCTAATCAGCGCGTCTCGAAAATTAAAACCTTATTTTCAATGCCATCGCATTTGTGTCTTAATGACGTACCCGCTTCGAAACATATTGCATAAACCCGAGTTGTCAGGCCGATTGGCCAGGTGGGCCATCGAACTCGGAGGGTATGATATCGAATATCAGCCCCGAACGGCTATCAAATCCCAGACTTTGGCAAATTTCGTAGCCGACTTCACGCCCGCCCTGGTGCCCGAAGTAGAAAAGGAACTACTATTGAAAACGAGCACATCTTCAGAGGTATCGACACTGTTTACTGACGGTGCCTCCAACGTGAAATGGTCCGGGCTCGGCGTATTCCTAAAGCCGCCTACGGGCAGCATAATTAGACAATCCATAAAAACTGCAAAATTGACTAACAATGAAGCCGAGTATGAGGCTGTGATTGTAGGTCTAGAACTGGCCAAGAGCCTCGGAGCTGAATGCATCGAGGCCAAATGTGATTCTCTCCTAATTGTTAACCAGGTGAATGGGAGCTTCAAGGTCCGAGAAGACAGAATGCAGAGGTACCTTGACAAAACTCTAGTCACGCTGCATCGCTTCAAGGAGTGGACCGTAAACCACATACGTCGAGAGCAGAATAGTGAGGTCGACGCCCTCGCAAACCTGGGGTCGTTCGTCGAAGAGGATGACGTACTCCCCAAAGTCGTTGTTCAGTTAGCCAAATCAGTGATCGAAGAAGGCCACGCCGAGATCAACTCCACCAGCCTGACATGTTATTGGAGAAACAAATACATCAGTTATTTGAAGGACGGGAAGCTGCCCGCGGACCCGAAAGAATCAAGAACACTGTGGACCAAGGCAGCCCAGTTCTCACTCGACGAAAACAACACACTTTATAGAAGGACCTTCGACGGTCCCTTGGCGGTATTCTTGGGACCGAGTGACACAGATTATGTGCTTCGAGAAACCCACGAGGGTACCTACGGTGTCACGACCCCAAATCCTAACAGGTCGTGATGGCGCCTATCGTGGAACTAGGCTAGCCAACCATCACATAACTACTCATTCGTTCTATTATAATATTTCACAGATCAATAACGAACGGCAAACAGAGTATAAATAATGTCGTTAAGTCTTTGCGCCCCAATAAAATCTAATAGTCTAAACAAAACCTCCCAAGACTGGAGTCAACATGGTCACGAGCATCTAAGAAATGAAACTAACTCTGCTAATGTCTTAAACAATGTCTATGAAATAAATACTAATACTAATAAAGGAAGGGAAATGGAGAAGCTGCGGATGCTGGACAGCTACCTCGAAATCCCGTAAGCTGCGACTAACGAACAAAGATGGCTACTGCTCCACACTAGTACCTGGATCTGCACACAGGGGTGCAGGGCGTAATGATGAGTACGCCAACTCAGTAGTAATGAAAATAAATCACGGTCTGAAGTATATGAAACACACAGGACAAAACAGCAATCCACAAAATAGTAAAACATCAAGTCTTCATAAAGTATACATCAAATACAGAAGTTCGAAAACCAGTTTCCATAAAATCCTTTGAAAAACAAGTATATTTCCCGATATTTCTCAATAAAACTCTTAGTAAAATCAGTTTGAAAAATGAAGTGAACCATAGTCAAAAACTCAGTGAAATATCATCATAAAACTGCCCATCGGGCCATAATCATCTCTCATAAAATTTCCCTCATCACCTCACCATCACTCAGTATCAGCCCAGCGGGCAACCTCTCAGTCACTCACTATCAGCCCAGCGGGCCACCTCACAGTCACTCAGTATCAGCCCAGCGGGCAATCACTCGCACTCAGTAGGTACCTACGCTCACTGGGGGTGTGTACAGGCTCCGGAGGGGCTCCTACATCCCAAGCGCTATAAATAAGCCACATCATGGCATAAATCACTCTCACGAACTCGGTCTCTCTCATTTCATAACATCCTCACATTGGCCCTCGGCCTCACTCAGTCAGACACTCTCAGCATGCCACTCGGGCCATGAATGGGTTCTTGACCCAAAATAGTATTTCATTTCAATAAATAGTAATATCATCAAATAAGAGTGTCAACAATTTCACAAGAAAGACTGAGTGTAAAATCATAGTTTCAAAATATTGAGAATATCAGTAAAACAACCCCCAAGGAGTTAAAACAGATCGGCACTAGGCCCTAAACATGGCTTACAGCCCAAATCATATCAAAATATATCAATACTATTAAGCATAGGCTTAAAAATCAGTTTCGCAACTCAACAGTTGCCTAAAAGGGGGTATATTTCCAAATTTCCAATATTTGCATTCCAAAATCCATGAAAGGATGTAAAGTCCGGGGTTTCATACCCTCAGGACAGGATTTAAAGACATTACTTACCTCAAACTAGCCCGAAAAGCTACTCTGCAACCCGCTTGCCTCTCGTATCAACTTCCGAATGCTCCAAATCTACCAAGATCAGATTTTTATCATCAAATTACGCTAAAGGAATGAATTCCAATTGAAAAGTACCAATTTAAGCATAAAACCAGAATTTAGCCAAAATCCGACCCCCGGGACCGCATCTCAGAACTCGACAAATTTATACCAAAATGTTCTTCATCATCTCACGAGTACGTACATATAAAGAACGCTAAAATCGGAGTTCGTTTGACCCCTCAATCATCCCTAAAAGGTCTCCTAATCTCAAGCCCTAACATCATCTTTTTCTACTGATTTTCATAAATTAAACACTAATATTTTGATCCTTAATCACCAATAATCGAGTATTAGGGTCCAAAATCCTTACCTCAATGAAGAACAATGGTTTCCTCTCTTAAAAATCGCCTCAAAAGCTTCTTCCTGGTCAAAAATGGTGTAAAAGTGGGTATTGGTCGCGGAAGGGTTTATTTAAATACTACCCAGGGATTCCTTCATCGCGATCGCGGAAAGACCCTCGCGATCGCGAAGAACAACTTCGCTGGTCCCCAGAATTACCCTACGCGATCGCGACCAACACTTTGCGATTGCGATGCTCTACCCTTCACTTCTACGCGATCGTGAACACTCAACCGCGTTCGCGAAGAACAAACGCTTGACCCCAGGCTCAGGTCTGCCAACCCTACGCGATCGCGACCTGACATCACGCGATCGCGATAAACAAACTTCCAAAGCTACGCGATCGCGGCCTGACCTCCGCGATTGCACTGTGTAATTTCTTCCTAACATCAATCAACTCTACGCGATCGTGACCTACGCTCCGCGATCGCGATGCACAAAATACTGTTGTGCTAACACCAGAAACAACACATTATTTCTAAGGCTAAAATGCGCGTTAACCACCCGAAATCAATCCCGAGCCCCTCGGGACCCCAACCAAATTTACCAACATATCCCATAACATCATTCAAACTTGGTTGCACTCTCAAAAGACTAAACATAATGTCAAAACACCAAAATCACATCGGATTCAAGCCTAAGAACTTTGAAATTTCTAAATTCCACCAACGACGCCAAAACTATCAAAAACAACTCCGATTGACCTGAAATTTTGCAGACATATCCAAAATGACATTACGAAACTGTTCCAACTGTCGGAATTCCATTCCGACCCCGATAGCCTATTTTCCACTGCCGACCGGAAATCACCAAAAACTAACTTTCGCCAATTCAAGCCTAATTCTACACCAGACATCACAAAATTAGTCGGAACACACTCCTAAGTCCCAAATCACCTAACGAAGCTATCCGAGCCATAAAATCCGCATTCCAAGGTCGTTTACCAATAAGTCAACTCTCAGTTGACTTTTTCCCACTTTAAGGTTATTTTTAACGACTAAATGGCCAAATTCTCACTACAACAATTTCGATTTCGAGTCTACCAACTATAACACATGAAGAACAGTATAACCAACCTATGACAAGTCAAAAACAGAAATAATAATGAAATTTCTACGGAACGACCGGCCGGGTCGTTACATTCTCCCCCACTTAAACACACGTTCGTCCTCGAACGTTTCTAGAATTGTTTCACACACCACCAAAATTGTTGTGTAACCTACCATGCACATATTCAGAGGTGATCCCACGTCACTCTACCCCATATAGGTCTAATAGCACAACACAATTGAAATTTCAAAATCCAATCTTGACCCATAAACCTTAGAACCAAGTTTCACTTCTGAAATGATTTACAAGTTCAAATCCCACAACTATAAGCTGAAATAGTTGAACACGCTGTATCAAGCCATATCTATAACCCAAGATGAAACCACATAACATACCGCATGACTCAACCACCCATAGCGATAACTCCTAATCACAATAGCTGCTCAAAACAACCCAATACCAGTAAATAAACTCTTATCAACAAAGCCTCGCTTTCACACCTTCATATGGTGTCGATGATGAAAGAAATGCATAGAAACCAGCAACCATTCGTTCGATCAGTATCAATAGCATCTAGAGACATAACTTGTGCAACTCGTGCACTCAATAATAACATCCCAAGAGCTTAATTCATAAAATAGAAGATTCAGACGAGAGGACTATACTGCCACTAACTCTTGCCATTACCACATCATGCTAAAAGCTTGATACACATCATGAAACCATATCACACAAATCTGACACCAAGGATCATACCTCTACCTAACTGAGCTGCAAAGCGTGATCCCATCCAACCGTTGGACCACATGACATACTCCAAGCCACCTTGCGCAAAATCAATAACCATGCGAAATTCGACATCAATTACTCAAAGTGAATTGCCATAACCACGGGGAAATCGGATGATACCATGTCACCCGAACCAGAAAGAACATAACCAACACGTCTCAATCCTACAACACCCAATTACTTACCTTACTTAAATCTCGCTATAAAGCCCCAATAGAACTACACCCTATGCATATATATAACCAACGATCACAACTCCTCGAAACACCGAAAGGTAACTCATAGATCACTCCAAAACACGAATAAGCTCAGTGACAATCAAATGGTACATCCCTCAACAATAGCAATTTGGGGTCAACAATTCCGACTCAGTGTAGAACACACACCCATACTGGCCTACCAATAATTATATTCTAAATCAACTCTGGTCATCCACAACAGGTAGATAACTCTCCAAAGGTTCATAATGACTGAATCATGACATATACTAACACTTGACTAGCTTTGCTTGCATCCTCGTAGTTCACAACTACAAAAATAATTTGTTCATGAAAACTCCCAGTCTCAAAATCCAAGAGGCGCACCAATTACCATATCTGATCCCAATTCCACCACTCAAATATATAACACCTCTAATACTCAATCATTCCACGAGGGATACTCCTATAATTCTTCTGTGCTACCAAGAAACCTTGAATATCAACAGTCGATCCAACAAGAGAGCGTCGTAACACCAATGAAGCACCCTTATTCAAACACATTGCCTTAAAGCAGAGGGTGGAGAAGTGCCACACCTTCGTGGATTGATCGAGTGTAGCGTACTGATTCTTATCGAGATTGGGTTGGTGTTCAGTGTGGGCAGTCTCCTCTATCAAAATAGTAAGAGAAAAAGAATCCCTTTCTCTACAGTCTAGAGATCCTGTAAGCTTTCGGGGCTCTGTAGAGATGGGAGCGGATTCAGTGAAATAGGAGGCTCAAGTGGTTCATCCGCTTATTCAAGGGATATTCTAAGAGGGAAGTACGTTATTCGTCGGTGAGGGATCTATGGTAGCTCGTCTATCTCTTAGCATCGATGGCAGGCCTACTTTTACAGCTTGAGACTTTCTTTGCCTTTGAAAGGTTGGAATCCAGGAATCGTGGACTAGCGAGCTTATAGGTGTATTCGGAATCGTGGAGTGCATTAGTTGTGATATACTCTATTAACAGAACAGCCACTCTTCGTATTGGCTAACATGATGGAGCCCCTGATTAGAGACTTGGCGCCTGGGGAACGCAAGTTTGATCGAGGATTGGAGAGGAGAGGTGGAAGAAAGGGCTCGGGATGGATTTAGGAGTCTTTGTGTGAGCCGTATGCGGTGAGAGAACACATTGTCCTTAATGAATGTATACTCTCATCCAGCCACCCAATAGTGGTATCCTTTACCTAATCATCTGAAACTGCCAGTTTTGACCTTCCTTCCAGAACTGAACTGTGACCTCACATATGCCACTCTCCATTATACACAAAATACCGCATACGCCATGAAATCCTATGATAAATATGAGAACTTCATGCTCCCTTCCTAGCCACAAACAACTACGTACCTAACTAGCCAAGAATTTTCCATTTGATCCCATTTAGAAGCAAAATCACTATACATCACATGGCCCTCACACCAGTAGAAATATACATCTCCAACCGTGGTAGAAACCATCAAGAACTCTCTGAATCCCATTTGTACAACACCAAACCTCCAGTACTGAATCCTTCTAACTCGACCAAGCTACGCATGCCACCAAATCCCAAGAGAAATGCTAAGAAACACCTGTAACAACTCATTACTCAATAACACCCACCGAACTAATCATATCCCTTATCGTTTATCATGCCAATCCGACCTACTACCAAGATGTCCTATTCATTCAAGTTCCTTCTGACTTACCTTCGAATTGATACTTCTTTTTTCCATAATTCCGCAATTCTCAATCCAGACTCACCGCACGAAACCCGAGCATAAAAACCATATACCGTCTAAGGCTCATAAACCGCTGAATACTCTCTCAAACATCCCCAAAGCACCACATCAAAAATACTTACCCTGAATAGACTTCATGCGAATTTAAAGTCATTACCTTCGCTTTCCTGATACTGATGAATAGAATCCATGATAATGCAAATATCCCACAAGCCTTAACACCTTCCCCGTAAATCCCAGTTCTAGCCCTTCTCACACCTTGAAGATCCTCGATTGATACGTATAACCTTGAATCTGTCTGAACCATTCTCGAACGTCATTTACTCTACGCAATTTCAATTACACTAACCAAGTAAACAGCACGATCTGACCCCGCTTGCAATCCACATTCTAGGAAAGTAATCCACACCCTTGAAGCAACAAGCACACTCATACATTTCACACTCTACACTTACCAGTACAACTCCATCATTCAATGAATTCCACAATCCGTAAAGTACATTACAACTTGTATCGAAGAAATTTCCATCACTCGAGTCATTCCCAGACTCCACCTTTGTAGGTCATAAATGATTCACCAACATACCTCGAACCGAAACCAATACAATACATAATCGTGTAATCAACTTATCATTAGCGGACTCCCCCACTCGGCTCAAAGCCAAAGATCAAGACAAACAATAACTCCCGATGCCCACACATTATCACTGCCATCATACTGTGGTGGGATTCAACTAAATCCTTATTGAAATCATTAAACTGGAAATACCCATTTTCTATGTGTACTGTCTAACTATCAGCATGCTTAAAATCAATAGGCAAGCCAAGACTAGGACTTCCTCTCTGAGTTACGAAATGAACCTGCCTCTTTGTTATTATCACATAGATACCATGCTTTAAGATCTAAACCTGGACCTTAATTTGTGTATGAGACATGTTGTTTATGTGCAATATATGTGTAGGTATATGTGAGCCCTTTCTTGTTTTCCATGCTCCCCTTTTTATTTTCAAGGCCTATTTGTTTAATATATGTCGCTCTAGAATTTTTACCTTTAAAACTTGAGGGTCTTCCTAGCACCTCCCTATAGGGTAGGAGTCCTAATTTCCTCCAGGACTGATAGGAAGGGACGGGTAACAGCATGCAATAGAGTTCGTGACCAATACGCGCTTTAATTACCTTCACGGGGTGGGAAAGGGTAGAATATGGATATGATGACCGGTGCGCTAATACCACGTGTAGCCCCTCTTTGAGGAGTGTCTATCAGGTATTGCATTGATGTGATCCATGTTATGTTAAACCTAGGATATCCCTCCTTTTAACGTTATATTAGTTCTTTTCTTTTCCAAAATTCAATAACTTGAACACTTGTTTGAAATCCCTTCTTACTTGAGGCCCATTTACCTGTTATTTGTTAATTGTACGAATTCACGAAAACTATTTGGCCGGGAACCACATTTGTGGATCTTGAGGGGTGCCTAATACCTTCCCCTCGGGATAATTTCAAGCCCTTACCCGATCTCTGGTGATGCAAACTAGTTTCATGAGTTAATTACTCTAGGTGCCCTAACGCACCTTAAAAATTGTTAGGTGGCGACTCTTCTCTTTTAATAACCATCTTCCTTTAAAAGAGTTGTCAGAATGTCATAAACCCGATCTTCCACGAGGAAAAAAAATGGGGCGCGACAGCATGGCGACTCTGCTAGGGATACCTAAGGTTTTACCATTACAAATCGTTCCGTGAATTTGTACCTTTAACTTGTTTAATGCTTGCACCCTTTCCTCTTCCCTATTACGTGCAATTAATTGTTTACTTCTTTCAAAGATTTATTTCACAAAGCGAAGCTAACATGTCTCTTGTTTTCTTTTGTAACTACTTTCAATCATAACAATTGTATTTACCGCTTTTCTTAACGTCCAAATACATGACTATATGTTTAAATGCTTATTTATTGCATATCATGTTCATACTCCACTCGTGCCAAACAAAATACTATAGCAACGCTTTTAATGAGTGGTTGCGCTCTTCCTATATTATTACCCCTTAAATTCGGAAAGGCATATTTTCGGTAAAACTAGTCGATCAGCGGTGCCGTCGACAGTTCCGTGCCTTCCCCCTTGAGTTGTCCGTTCAAGGGTACCAGTCTAAAACCCCATAGAAACCTTTCTCCATTATATTGTTGCATGCATCATGGTCAAACCTATCCAGGCTAACATGTTGTCCGCACAATAGCCTTTAAGATAGCTTTGTCCAAAGTCCACTGGGTTTCCCTAAATCCAAACGGACACCCTCACGTTCTGTGCATTTATTTGGAGAACTAAATGCTTCCTGCTAATTATTGATGTTAAATAGTCGAGTCCGGTGGGGGTAAGGGCCTAAACTTATTTGCTTTGCAGAAAATAAGGCACGAAATCCCCAGATTCGGTATGGTCTCCAATATTCACCCAAGACTGCTAAGTTGGTGGGAGGACCTCCATTCTAGTGACAAAACTATCGTCAGAAAACACTTGGGCAATCTACCATCCCTCCTAGAAATCCAGCCAAACAAAATGATGATAGAGGCTGCCACTTTATTCTGGGATTGTGAAAGATCTGTGTTCCGTTTTGGGAACATTGAAATGACTCCTTTGTTGGAAGAAATAGGGGGACTAGCTAACTTAGTGTGGGAAACTCCGGGGTTGCTAATGCCTGAGAACCGCACAGGCAGAGGTTTCCTCAAGATGATGGGTCTGAAGAAGAATCTGGAATTGGTATGTCTGAGGGATTCATACATTCCTTTCGACTATTTATATGAAAGGTACAGTCACGGCAAATCATACTGCATCTACCAGGACGAGTTTTCCATCACTTCTCTGGGGCACATCCATCGCCGGGTGTTTGTGTTTATGGTATGCTTTTTAGGTCTAATTGCGTTCCTGATGAAAAAGGAAAGGATTCATACTAGGTTGGCCATGGTAACTAAGACACTAATGGAAGGAATAGACGGGAAAAACTTCAGCATTGTGCCCATGATCATTGCTGACATATATCGGGCCTTGGAAATGTGTCATAAAGGAGCAAAGCATTTCGAAGGTTGCAACTTATTACTTCAACTTTGGCTCATGGAACATCTTCAAAGAGGCGAATACCGACAAGACATCCATCGAAGGATTGGGGATGACCACATCTTTTTCCATCACCCAAAGCGAATGAAGTATATTCCCGACATGTTCGCTCAGCCTGAGAACGCCGAGGGATGGGTCGAGCTTTTTGGTAACCTGACTGAGGAACAGATTCAATGGATGTTTGAATGGTTCCCGACAGACGAGTTTATCATTCGATCCCGAGATTTTTCTTCCCTAATACTAATCGGTCTAAGGGGGACATATCCTTACACCCCTATCCGAGTCATGAGGCAAGCAGGCAGGAAGCAGGTCATACCTAGGGTCGAGAAAATGAGCCATCTTCGAGCGGACTTTCAGAATGATGACATCCCTCATAAATGTCGAGCTCAGCACCTATGGCACTGCAAGATTATGCTTGAGAAGGATACCATCGAGCCGGACAAGTATCACGCCGGTTGTACTCATTTCTATCTTGGTTGGTTAGAAGAAGATCTGGGTGGTCAAATCGAGTCGGGGTTCATTCGAGGTCACAGGGTTATAGATGAAAGGGCTGAAGCACTAGTTAAGTTAAACCAGCTGCGTAAAAGGATCCGTGAATGTAAGGATGACTATCACAAGATACATGAGTCCAACAAGAAGCTCATCGAGGAATGGAAGGATATGGCCGTCAGCACTAACAAGAGGCTGGGATACTTAGAACGAGGTATAGTTGAGCTGGAGGAGAAATTCATCAAAAGGATCGAGACTTGCCAAAAGGCTGAGGGAGCTGAAGGGGGATATCTAGCCAGAACTTACCTATTGTTGGGTCTTCGCTAGTTGGGAAAGCTGATCGAGGGAAGCAGGAATGCCGAATCTGGGGAAGATCCTTTTGGGACCCAGTAGATAGGGAGCCAGACCATCTAACCCTCAACTCATATGCAAATCTCGCATTCACCATTGTAATGATAATGCCAACTCCCACAAGCGAGCTAAACTCATATTACAACATACATAATTTACTGGTAGAAAAGAACTTGCTACAGATAAACATAAGGGTCACACACCTCAAGACAACCCGCAGGAGATACCCCTACCTACTTAATCTCAAAATGTTATCTCCCTATTCACTTCTGAAAATCATAGCCATCACGCAATTACTATACCTTCCTACATTAGAACACAACCACTGCCTGCCCCTAAGACATCCCATTTAGCGGTATAAGAACCTGAAGTTGATGGAAATACTAACACTAGGGTTGTGGTCAAGGAATTCTTGAGCTTCCGAAATCTCTACTCACACTCGTTTGACCACATAGATACCTTCACTAGACACCACGTGTCCCAAGAATGCTACTGAACTGAGCCAACAATTCACACTTGGAGAACTTCGCACAAAGCTTCTCCTCCCTATATCGTTGTAATACCATCATCAAGTGTCGAGTATGCTATCCTTGGCTACGAGAGTAACGCAAGATGCCATCAATAAATACAATAACAAAGGAGCTATAACACGTATGAATACACCGGCAATCAAATACATAGACGCTGTTGGGGCATTGGTCAGCCCCAAAGACATCACAGGAACTCAGAACATAACAGGAAAACCCACTTCACTCCGCAACTAAACTACACGAGAGGTCCTTCAATACTCATAACTCGAAGCCATATTCTGACTCAATACAGAAGTCAAATAATCAATGGTTCTTTCCACATCTCCCGCCAATTCATTTTGGTTACAATCAAACAACCTGAATACATCTAACTATCTGATCACATTCACCATATAGTCATCTAGTCACAAAGTTCCATCAATAAGGACACAAACGGAAATATAAGTCACCCAACACATGTGCTCACCCAAATGAAATCTCAACACTCAAGCCACAGATAAAATTCGGCCTCAAGTACTTTCGACTGGCCCATTATTAACATGTTAAAAATCAAATCTCACCCATGGAAGTCACAAGCCGCCGACGCAAAACTGATACCAAGCGCTCGCGTGCGCATTCGAATACATGAAATGAATTCAAAGAGTTACGCTTTGGATAAATAANATTGGCACGAAAGAGTTCAAGAAAATAGAGATGTTTCCTAAAAGTTCTGCAGCCTCTCGAAGATAAGTACAGACGTCTCCGTACCGATCCGCAAGACTCTACTAAACCTGCTCATGGCCGTTGAATCCTATGCAACCTAGAGCTATGATACCAACTTGTCACGACCCCAAATCCTAACAGGTCGTGATGGCGCCTATCTTGGAACTAGGTTAGCCAACCATCACATAACTACCCATTCGTTCTATTATAATATTTCACAGATCAATAACGAACGGCAAACAGAGTATAATTAATTTCGTTAAGTCTTTGCGCCCCAATAATAATCTAACAGTCTAAACAAAACCTCCAAAGACTGGAGTCAACATGGTCACGAGCATCTAAGAAATGAAACTAACTCTGCTAATGTCTTAAACAATATCTATGAAATAAATACTAATACTAATAAAGGAAGGGAAATGGAGAAGTTGCGGACGCTAGACAGCTACCTCGAAATCCCGTAAGCTGCGGCTAACGAACAAAGATGGCTACTGCTCCGCCCTAGTACCTGGATCTGCACACAGAGGTGCAGGGAGTAATGATGAGTACGCCAACTCAGTAGTAATGAAAATAAATCACGGTCTGAAGTATATGAAACACACAGCACAAAACACAAATCCACAAAACAGTAAAACATCACGTCTCCATAAAGTATACCTCAAATACAGAAGTTCGAAAACCAGTTTCCATAATATCCTTTGAAAAACAAGTATATTTCCCAATATTTCTCAGTAAAACTCTTAGTAAAATCAATTTGAAAAATTAAATGAATCATAGTCAAAAACTCAGTGAAATATCATCACAAAACTGCCCCTCGGGCCATAATCATCTCTCATAATATTTCCCTCAGCACCACACCATCACTCAGCATCAGCTCAGCGGGCAACCTCTCGGTCACTCAGTATCAGCCCAGCAGGCCACCTCACAATCACTCAGTGTCAGCCCAGCGGGCAATCACTCGCACTCAATAGGTACCTGCGCTCACTGGGGGTGTGAACAGACTCCAGAGGGGCTCATACAACCCAAGCTCTATAAACAAGCCACATCATGGCATAAATCACTCTCAAGAACTAGGCCTCTCTCATATCATAACATCCTCACATTGGCCCTCGGCCTCACTCATATCATAACATCCTCACATTGGTCATCGGCCTCACTCAGTCAGACACTTTCAGCATGCCACTCGGGCCATGAATAAAATAAAACGAGGTTCTCGACCCAAAATAGTATTTCATTTCAAGAAATAATAATATCATCAAATAAGAGTGTCAACAATTTCACAAGAAAGACTGTGTAAAATCATAGTTTCAAAATAGTGAGAATATTAGTAAAACAGCCCCCATGAGCTTAAAACAGATTGGCACTAGGCCCCAAACATGGCTTACAGCCCAAATCATATCAAAATATATCAATACTATTAAGCAAGGGCTTAAAAATCGGTTTCGCAACTCAACAGTTGCCTAAAAAGGGGTATATTTCAAAATTTCCAATCGTTGCATTCCAAAATTCGTGAAATGATGTAAGTCTGGGGTTTCATACCCTCAGGACAGGATTTAAAGACATTACTTACCTTAAACTAGCCCGAAAAAATACTCTGCAACCCGCTTGACTCTCGTATTAACTTCTGAATGCTCCAAATCTACCAAGATCAGATTTTTATCATCAAATTATGCTAAAGGAATGAATTCCAATTGAAAAGTACCAATTTTAGCATAAAACCCGAATTTAGCAAAAACCCGACCCCTGGGACCGCATCTCGGAACTCAACAAATTTTATACCAAAATATTCTTCATCATCTCACGAGTCCGTACATATAAAGAACGCTAAAATCGGAGTTCGTTTGACCCCTCAATCATCCCTAAAAGGTCTCCTAATCTCAAGCCCTAACTTCATCTTTTTCTACTAACTTTCATAAATTAAACACTGATATTTTGATCCTTACTCACCAATAATCGAGTATTAGGGTCAAAATCCTTATCTCAATGAAGAAAAATGATTTTCTCTCTTAAAAATCGCCTCAAAAGCTTCTTCCCGTTCAAAAATGGTGTAAAAGTGGGTATTGGTCGCGGAAGGGTTTATTTAAATACTGCCCAGAGATTCCTTCATCGCGATCGCGAAGAACAACTTCGCTGGTCCCAAGAATTACCCTACGCGATAGCGACCAACACTCTGCAATCGCGATGCTCTACCCTTCACTTCTATGCGATCGCGAACACTCAACCACGTTCGCGAAGAACAAACGCTTGACCCCAGACTCAGGTCTGCCAACCCTACGCAATCGCGATGAACAAACTTCCAAAGCTACGCGATCGCAGCCCGACCTCCGCAATCGCACTGAGTAATTTCTTCCTGACATCAATCAACTATACGCAATCGTGACCTACGCTCCGCGATCGCGATGCACAAAGTACTGTTGTGCTTATACCATAAAACAACAGATTTTTCCTAAGGCTAAAATGCCCGTTAACCACCCGAAATCAATCCCGAGCCCCTCGGGAGCCCAACCAAATTTACCAACATATCCGATAACATCATTCAAACTTAGTTGCACTCTCAAAATACTAAACATAACGTCAAAACACCAAAATCACATCAGATTCAAGCCTAAGAACTTTGAAATTTCTAAATTCCACCAACGACGCCAAAACAATCTAAAACAACTACGATTGACCTGAAATTTTCCAGACATATCAAAAATGACATTACGAACCTGTTCCAACTGTCGGAATTCCATTCTAACCCCGATAGCCTATTTTCCACTGCCGACCGGAAATCACCAAAAACTAACTTTCGCCAATTCAAGCCTAATTCTACACCGGACATCACAAAATTATTCTGAATACACTCCTAAGTCCCAAATCACCTAACAAAGCTATCCGAGCCATAAAATCCGCATTGCGAGGTCGTTTACCAATAAGTCAACTCTCAGTTGACTTTTTCCCACTTTAAGGCTATTTTTAAAGACTAAATGGCTAAATTGTTACTACAACCATTCCGATTTCGAGCCTACCAACTCTAACACATCAAAGTATAACCAACCTATGACAAGTCAAAAACAGGAATAATAATGAAATTTCTACAGAACGACCGGTCGGGTCGTTACATGCGGGAACCACTCTGGTACCGATTCCTTAGTCTGAAAAGTGATCAGAGCAGGTTATTACTGGGACAGTATGGAAAAATATTATAGGGAGTTCGTCCGAAAATGCGATAAATTTCAAAGGTTCGCGCCCATGATCCATCAGCCCGGCGAACAACTACATTCGGTTCTGTCACCATGGTATTTCATAAAACGGGGGATGGACATCGTCGGATTACTACCAATAGCACCAGGTAAAGCCAGATTTATTCTATTTATGATTGACTATTTCTCAAAATGGGTGGAAGCGCAAGCCTTCGAGAAGATAAGACAAAAAGAAGTCATTAACTTTATATGGGACCTATGCCGATTCGGAATCCCCTCCGAGATAACTTGCGAGAATGGAAAACAGTTCATAGGGGGCAAAGTAACGAACTTCCTCGAGGACCATAAAATCAAGAGGATCCTATCGACGCCCTACCACTCAGGCGCCAACGGCCAGGCTGAATCCACAAACAAAACCATCATTTAGAACTTGAAGAAGAAGTTAGAAAGCGCAAAAGGCAGATGGAGGGAAATGCTGCCCGAAGTCCTATGGGCATATCAAACCACTCCAAATCAAGCACGGGGCAGACGCCGTTCTCTCTGGTATATGGGTCTGAAGCTTTAATGTCAGTCGAAGTGGGTGAACTAAGTGCTAGGTTCCGGCATGCTACGGAGGATTCAAACAACGAGGCCATGACTGCAGCCCTCGAACTACTTGATGAGAAACGAGAGGATTCACTGTTCCGGATGGCCGCGCAAAAACAAAGGATCGAGAGGTACTATAACAGGAAAGAAAACCTCCGACACTTTGGAGTCAGGGACTTAGTCCTAAGAAAAGTCACTTTGAACACTCGAAACCCTAATGAGAGGAAGCTAGGCCCAAGCTGGGAAGGGTCGTACTGTGTGCTCGGAGTAATTGGCAAAGGATCCTACGAGCTCGGTACCATGGAAGGCGAGCAACTCCCGAACAATTGGAACATATCCATGCTCAAACGCTACTACTGCTGAGGTAATTTTATGACCCCCGTTTCTTTTTGTTTTCCCCAATTTAATCTCCTATAGATACCCGATGGGAGACATCGGAACATCCGTCAGCTTCGAAGGGCCTTTGGATCGACAAACGCGTTGCATTCTTTTCCTTCGATTGGGATTTTCACCGTGAAAAAGGGTTTTTACTAGCAAGGTTTTTTAACGAGGAAACACCTGTGCGTTCTCCAAGAAGAACTTAAACAAGCATTCAAGGCTTCTCTCAAAGCAACCTCAAATGTTGGAGGACATTGCCCCGGAGATCGCCCCCGCAAAACAAATTAAAGTAAATCGAAGAGGATTCCGATAGGAAAATGATGTATCGAGCCAAACGGTCAAACGAATCGTGTCCGCATAGAAGAACCTAACTCTCAACGACAAAAACGTGTATGCTTGTACCAAACAATCAAAGGAATATTTTCGTCACCAATCATTTCTACCATTCAAAGAAACTGCCATTTTCGCAAGGAAAAGCCCTAGAGCCGAAAAGTCCTCACTGCCTCGGAGACTATCATTAGCATCCACTTCATCAAATCGTCGAACCCGAGGTCGTAAGATACCAAGCGGGTAACCTCGGGAGCGCTCGAAATTGTAAGACCTCAAGTGAGGCATGCCCAAATCAGATAACCTTGTAAAAGACACAGTCCCGACTTCAAAGCTAAGGCTATATATTCGTACTTGTAACACCCCTAAAAAGGCATACCCTTGAATATAGATGTCGAGGATACGATACTCGGGACTAAAGGCTTAGGCGAAATACAAGACGACCTCGGTCGATAGGCCACGGCCAAACTAACGCAACTCGGGGATGGACGACTGCTGCGATGAAATCAAATCCTTCGAAGTTATTTCAAAAAGAACCGGTTAAATCATGCTACCCTCGGCCCAAATAAAAGATCTTCGATCATTTTCATGTCAGCTCTAAAAATGAAAGGGCTTTGAAACAAGTTCAGCCATAGGGCAAAACTTTCCGAGGTGCTCACCTTTCGTCGTATAACGACTCATAATCGAGGTTCTTATCAACCCGTCGAAGAGTCGGACGAACACAAAATATCTAGGGCATTAACGAGGGAAAACATATTCATACTAAAGTCGCGTAAGAGCCTTGAAGCCAGCGCAAAATGCCTATGGGCTAATTCAAAACCTAAAAGGTCAATGAGCCCGAGTCGTGACCCGGCTCGGGGACTGAGCCTAAAATGGTTAACTAAAGTCACGTAAGATCCTTGAAGCCAGCGCAAAAAGCCTATGGGCTAATTCAAAACTTAAAGGGTCGAAGAGCCCGTGCCGTGACCCAGCTCGGGACTGAGCCCAAAATGGTTAACTAAAGTCGCGTAAGAACCTTGAAGCCAGCGCAAAATGCCTACGGGCTAATTCAAAACCTAAATCGAAGAGCCCGAGTCGTGACCCTGCTCGGGGACTGAGCCCAAAATGGTTAACTAAAGTCGTGTAAGAACCTTGAAGCCAGTGCAAAATGCCTACGGGCTAATTCAAAACCTAAAGGGTCAATGAGCCCGAGTCGTGACCCGACTCGGGGACTGAGCCCAAAATGGTTAACTAAAGTCGTGTGAGAGCCTTGAAGCCAACGCAAAGCCTATGAGCTAATTCCAAACATAAAGGATCAATGAGCCCAAGCCGAGACCCGGCTCGAGGACTGAGCCCGGAGCAATCAACTAAAAATGCGTAAGGACCTAGAAGCCAGCTTAAAAGGCCTCTGGGCTAATTCGAAACTTGAAGGGTCAATAAGCTCGAGCCATATCTCGGCTCGAAGACTGAGCTCTAGATGATTAACTAGAAACATCTAAGAGCAGGCACGCAAAAGCCTCCGGGATAACCTCAAAAGGCCTATAGGCCGATTAAAAGGCCGCATTAACCCCATAAGACACCCAAAGGCCAACACATAAGAATCTTGGAGCCATCACGGAAATATTCAAAGGCCGACTTCGAGACCTAAAAATTTCATGTCAAGACCTAACTCGGGGACTAAACCCCAAACGATCGATCTTTGATCATCAAAAAACTATTTGGTCGAAACAAAGACCTAAAGGGTCCGTTCCGGAAGACAGAACTCAGACCGATGACAAATCGGCGCTACGGCTTATTGCGAAGGCGGAGCATAAATATTGGTGGAGAGTCAACGGGGCATATTTACGAAAATTATGTCCAAACCCCTCACGAATGGGGCATTAAATATGAACACAATCTATAACCAGGCCCGACGGTTGCCCAAATTCGAACAAGTTCCTCACTCGAGGAGAACGTGCAGAGACTTAGGTCTATCCCTACCCTCGAAGTTTGGCCGGACATTCTATTATAAATCCAAAAGGCTATCCGGGCCCAAGCAAGTCCTCATTCAAAGATTATTTATTAAGCCTCGGGGCCATCTCTATTTCGAGCTCGGACAAATGCCCGCTCGACCCTTTACGACCAAAGGCTTCCCAAATGAGAAGTAAATACTTACTCGGGGACCGTCCTCGGAATCCCTTGGGCTTCCTAAGTTAGAGAAAGTTTTCACCCAAGGGTTATCAATGGGCCATCATTGTTGCAAAGAAGCTGAGGCCCAGTTCTCACCCAACCCGAAGTTCGGAAGCACCGGCGACCCAAGTTCATATCAAATCGGCACTAGCCTAGTCAAAAGGATAGCATAAATCTTTAAAGAGAATGGTATCAGTCATGCCACACGTCCAATATTTGGGCTAACGATCGATACAGTACCCGCAGATTTTTACAAGCAAAGGCAGAACAAAATTCAATGCAGGATCAAAGGGAAAAATAAGGAAGCTTTTATATTGATATGAGATGTTTACAAAAGTTCACAAGGGATATTTACACAGCAGCAAAGAAGCATAAAACAAAAGCCTAATCTATCGACAAGGGCATACCCTCCGGGGATACATCCTAGAGAATCTCTTCCTAAGGGACCTCGTTTTGACCTTTTCGAACTGCGTATTCGGGTCCCCATAGCCCGCCAAAAGAAGAATCTTTGAAGAGAAGGAGGAACATGTGGCCCGGTGCAAATTTGGCAAAAAGAGGGGTCTCGCCGGCGCCACTGTTGTGAAGCCACTTCTTGAGACATTGCATCGATGTGGTGGATATTGCCTCCTCGCCGTACGAAAGGAAAGGAGAGTGAAGTGCCACACTCGGTTGAAGTTAAGAGAGATGAGCAGCAGTATAAGCACTTCGTACCTTCCAGCTCGTAAGGCACTCGATGCCTTTCTCTCATTTCCTCGGGCGGACAGCAGCAGCAACAACAACAACAACAACAACAACAATAACAACCCAATATAATCACACTCAGTGGGGGAGGATTTTGAGAAGGAATTCATGGTCATGCTCAATAAGCCACTGCCGAACGACTTTGTGGACATGGGTTTGCACCATTAAGACGGAAAAATGGAGATGAATATAAGGAAGGGAAAAGATTGAAGGTTGTTGAAGTAAGGATCAATGAAGTTTGGGATCAGGAAACCCCCCATTTATATAAGGTTGGAAACCTTACAAACTACGCAATCAATACTTCTGGGGAAACAAACCGGAGGCGCAATCATCACCTTTCTTGAAAAACGAACCGGCTGTACAATCGACGTTCCTAGGGAGATGATCCAACGGGAAGCTTCGAATCACCTACTAAGCTTGCGTCATGAATATCAATTCATCGTGAAAGGGTCCGAGAGGATTCACATCGAGTTCGTTTCTTATCATTCCACTCTAAGAAACGCGGGGACTATCTGTGTACGGCTAAAATCGGGAAGGCCAATTTTATGTTTATTATGACATTCGGTAACTTATTTGCATAAGATCCCAAGTATGGCCCGAGATCCGACCTCGAGCCTCCCTTGCGTCCAACCTTGAGGCAATATGGGCCCAGGATTGGCATGGGGGGATGGCATGAAGATTGAGGCAAACAGCTCTGTAACAAAGTACGGCTCCGTACTCAGTCATTAACTAGCCGAATCAGTCGCAAATATTTGTAATAAATGATAATGTACTATGTGGGGATTTCTCCTCCTATATAAAGGTGACTTTTGTTATTTCATACACACAATATTGAATACAAGGAACAAGAACATTCTCTGTTTCACTACTCAAAATATTCTCTATTTCTCTCTGCTAGCTCACTTGCTTACATTTATTGTCTTCTGTTATTTGTTCTTCATTTATAGCTCATTATTGATCATAAATAGTATAACCCGAAACCTATAAGTTTGATATAGCTTCATCGGCCACCCAACGGTAGCCCCGAGCCTCGACCCTAAGGACCTCCGAGGCCAACATCGAACATCCAATTTAAGGCATCCCGGTTTGCTTATTTTCGATTTCTTAACTATTTTTGCTCTATCTACTTTGATCATACTTAGCATCAACTTCCTAACTACTAGCCCTAATAAAAATCGCATATTTTTAGAACCACATAATCAAATATAATTGTAATTACCATTTTCAAGGTAAACATGAGTGTCCTTCCGATTCCCTTCCTAACCAGTTAGGTCCTAGTGATGTGAGTTTCTAAACCCGTGTTATAGCCCATATTGTTGCAACCTCTTTACTCCCTCGTACTGGTTCCTTCTACACTTTCTCTCCAAGGGATACCTTCTTAGTCTATTGTCTTGTGACTAAACTCAAAATCAAGTTGTCCTCCTGGTTATCAATTTTATGATTGAGAATGTTGAAGATCCCACTAGTCTACCCTATGGCATGGCCATTACTCACATTTTGGAAGCCCACAATATTTCTATCTCTGAATATCCCTCCATATTGGTTTCAAAATCTATTCCAGAGCATTTGTGAGTATGGGGTATATGTGTATGAAGGACTCATGGGTTAAGAAACAAGAGGGTGAAGTCAAGCCTGCTCAAACCGATTCGAAATCCAAACCTTCTGCCTCCCTTCCTAGCCAGAGTGATCCTGATATTTATGAAAAGCACTATGACATTGTCAATCAACTATCTGAAATCAAGGATCTTCTCTCTGCCACTTAGTCCACTGTTGGTGACATTCATGCCATCTCCAAGGAGACGGGGTCTGATGTGTCCAAAATTCGAGTTGCAGTTCTCATGGTAAGGGAAAATGCCGTCAAGGCAGTCGAGGAGATTCATGACAGGTTTGATGGAATGAGTGCTTCAGTCACTACTAGCTTTGATCAAATGAAGGAGGCGATTTGCAATACTCTTACATATTTTATGCGCCGTTAATGTGGAAGTTTAAGACAATTTTTTTGTGTTTTTGTTTTGTTATGATGTTTTTGGACTGGATGCCCAGTCGATGGATGATACTTTTGTTTTTTAACTATAACTCTGCAAGCATATTCTGCTATAAATCCTGTTTTGGCTTGTATTCCCTCTTTGCTGATGTCAAATAGGGGGAGAAAAAATATATGTAATAATACAAGTACAATACAGAACAAGTCGACTAAAGTACAGGGTAGCACCTCGGCATATCTTGAGGGGGAGTCATGAAGAATAAGTCGACTACGACACTTTCTTAGGGGGAGTCATGGATCTTGCAGAAGCAGTCGACTGCTTCTGGAAAAGATATATGTAATAATAAGGTACATTACAAAACAAGTCGACTAAAGTACAGGGTAGCACCTCGGCATATCTTGAGAGGGAGTCATGAATAATAAGTCGACTACGACACTTTTTGAGGGGGCAGTCATGGATCTTGCAGAAGCAGTCGACTACTAGAGCCTCTTACTGAGAGGGAGTAAAATACAAGGAAGTCAACTGGTGTTTATACATATATTATTTTGTCATCATCAAAAAGGAGAGATTGTTAGAACAGATTTTAATGATGAAAATAATATATTTGTAGGCAATCCGGAACAAGCTCAAGATTGAAGGGATAAATCAGACAATATCAAAGATTGCATCCAAGATTGACGGAATCAGTGAAGAATGACGGAATAATTTGAGGCTAGATTGAAGGAATCAAATCAATCAAACAGGCTAAATCCGAAAAGACCAAGATTCTAGGAAGATATCCGGCGCCATCTAAGGAAGTCATCAACAACCATAGCCGTTGCGAAATAACCTTATTCTTGGAAAGAATCAATTTTTTTCCAAGGATCAAATCTCTTGGGTTGGCAAATCTCTTCAGAAATCAAATCTTTCACAAAGTATTTAAATATGTTCTTGTGTCTTAGAAGATATACTTTGATCGAACCAATTACCCCTCTTTGTTCTACTACATACAAACATTGTAGCTCCTCTAGATCTGTTGTGTAACAAGTTAGAGAAGAAAGAGAGAAAACCACTGGTGAGGCATTGTATCAAAGAGAAACGAGTGTCATTGAAACTAAGCCATCGGTGTAATCTACACCACTCATTGTATACTCGAGAATCACATTCATTGAAAGAGAACACCCTTGCAACCCAAGGGGACTGGACTAGGATTAACATTGAATCCGAACCAGTATAAAATTCCGGTATCTTTAATTCCTGCAATTTACGTCTGCCTTTATATTATGTTGCTTTATTATCTCGCTATCATAACTAGTCATAAGTCGTCTACTTGCAAAACTAATCAACTCATAAAGAATAAAATTAAAAATAGTCAATTCACCCACTCTTGCATTTTCATATACAATGGAGAAAAGATATAGAAACCAAATGACATTTTGTAATGGTGAAATATATCAAAAATTCTTGTGTTTGAGGATATGCTTTTCAGTTCCCCCAAGGCCCAACACAACAACTGCGTCTGTGTTAAAAGTGGCATATATTTTGTTATGAAAAATCGTAAGTGAAAAAAGGTCGGGGCATTCCGAGAATTGAACTCGGGACCTCTCGCACCCTAAGCGAGAATCATACCACTAGACCAAATGCCCACGGTGTTCTTTATAAAATCATTGTCTATCTTTCGTACAAATTTTAATTGCAAAAGATTTCTTTTATATCCCAATTTGTCTAGGGTAAAAAAATTATCCAATAAAAAAAATTAACTTTGTGGGGTAGATCCATTTTGTTTATAATCCTATTGATTCGATCGGAAAAGAATAAACAAGAACAAGATGTCTCTTATATATTTACAAAAATCACATATAATAACAAGCTGGATTTATGTATGGCGCAATCGAGCTAAATTTAAAATTGACAACGGATGATAGCTAAAACATAGTACTCTTATAAACCCAACTTGTCCTAAACAAAATCGATAAATATTCAGGTCTGAAAAACAAATTCCAGCATTTGACCCTTAGGGTGTGTTTGGTATAAAGGAAAATATTTTTCAATAAAATATTTTCTTGGAAAATAAGTAGTAATTTTATTTATTTTCTGGTGTTTGGTATGCAAATCAAGGAAAATATTTTCTCAAGAGTATTCATAAATAATTTTGATATAATAAACATGAGGCCATAAACTTTCGAACCAACAACCTTTCGAACCCAAAAATTTCATAAACTTCTGAACCGCAAAACTTTCAAGACTGCGAATTTTAGAACCCGTAAACTTCGAAACACATAATCCTCCGAACTCATATCTTTGGAACTTGTAAAATTTTGAATTTGTTAAACGAAAGTTGAAAAAAATAAAACTGAATTTTTTTTTAAAAAAAAAAATATTTTTTTATCGGGGGTGGGGGGGGTGAGGTTCGGGTGCAAAAAAAAATAAAAATTTGAAAATTACAAAAAAAATAAAAATAAAAAAATATATGCCGAGTTGGGGCAGGGGATGGGGTGCAAGGGGGAGGGGTGCAAGAAAAAAAAAACAAAAATTTTCAAATTAATAAAAATGTAAAAATATTTTTTTTGCAGGGTGAGGGTGGGAGTGGGGTGGGGTGGGGTGGGAACGAAAAAAATATTTTTAGAGAGAGGACACGGGTTGGAGTTAGGTGGGTGGGTATAGGGGATGATGAGGGTAAGGAATAGAGTAGAAAAGATTGAGAAAGAATTTTGGAAAATATTTTTCCACATTTTTCTTCCTCAAAAAAAAACCCTTAGTGCCTTACCTTTTGAGTTCTCAGAATATTAAGAGATATATGGACAGGCCGCCGCTTCCCTTTTCCTCCATACAAATTATAACAAAGATTATGCTCATCATGTGTATATATTCCATCTCTGTTTTAAGTTAATGATAACAAACAAACTAAGAGAAAAAAGAAGGGAAATAGTATTTCAGATGACGACTCACTACAAACTTCTATATCATTAAGTAGCATAAAAAGTATTTATTTAATTATAATAAACAAGTTGAATTAATCCTACTATTGTTTGCAAGTGCACATAACATTTAGCAAAATCCTCTAAGTTTAATTTCTTAAGATCCATGTTGTCCAACTTGCTTAATATGGACACGATAACTTCATGAAAGTTCTCTATGCATAATGTTTCTATATATGTCTTTTATTCACCTTCCAAGATATAAACTCCATAAATCCAAGCACTTAAAAAGATGCTCCGTTATTTCTTATATTCCTCAACTTGTTTCTTGTTTATGAAGTACTTATAATATAATATTGAAGATAAGAAAATAAATATAAGAATTAGAGTTTGTTGAATAAGTTAAAGCAAAAGACCTGTAGTTCTTTGTTGTTTATTTATGTGGTGTAGAATAAGGGATGATCCCCAGTTAAGGATGAATTGAAGATCATGTAAGTGTTTCCACGTAGGAGGCAAAACTTTTTTTGTTTTTTTATTTTTATGACGGAAGCGTCACTGTCACTTTCTAGCCTTCTTAATTATTTTCTCGAATCTATTGTTACTTTCAATTAAATAACTTTGTTTATAAAGATTTAGACACCAAAAATTTGTTTTATTGGTACTTAAATTTTGGTCTCTCATAATTTTCACGCCGTTCCATTGACACTCAAACTAACCTTTAGGGGTAGAAATGCCAACGTTCAGTGGGTTTATATTAAAATTGGGAGAAGACTATACACGAGATTTGGGATAGCCAATCCAAATGGGGTAATGCCACTTTATCAGGCATATAATCATCATCAATTTGGGATTAAGGAAATTGCAACTTGCTGTTTAATTATAAACGAGGTTAAGGGCTATTTAATAAATAGTTAATCATTGTTTAATTTTTTTATTACACTCAGATGCCAAACTAGAATCTTGCATGTGTAACAACTCCATGGACACACTCCTAGTGACTTTTAGATCCCACTTTAGAATGTGGCATCGTTTAGCTCTGTCCTTCTCCTTTCCCCTTGCCTACCTTTTGCGAAGAGAGAAAACGTTTAGTCAAACTTAGGGATACTATTTTTTTTAATTGGAAGACCATTCGATTTTAGAGAACAATTAATAAGGGTCATAGTGTAGTGATAAATACCTTTCATCCTTGATCAAAAGTCGTGGGTTCAAACTTTGGGTAAGAATTCGCCTTTGATATGGAATATTTTATTCCTTAATGTGAGACTTCCGATACAATTCGAATTTATTGGTCCCCAAAAAAGAAGGAAGGAAATGATTTTTTTAAGGAAATACGATAAACAAACTTCACCAATCCTTAGGAAAGCAAAATAAATAATGGAAAAAAAAAATTAGAAAAAGGAAGGAAATTTCTCTAGTGAAGAGTAGGGCACATATCAAAACAATTGAGAGAACAGAAGCAAAAAATAACAATGTTATTTATTCATTTCTTCAATATCATTCCCTTTCAATAGTAGCACAAGTCTTTCTGATTTATGAGCTAACATAGTATGTCTGTTTTTTTGTTCTGAATTCCAGTTTAATTGTTTAATTCCAGACCTGTAAGTGTCGAAGAAGCTAATCGTGATGAGGATAAACTTACACGAGATAAGCTTGATTAGATTGCATTATAGAGTTTGTAATCAACTCAATGTAGTAGTCATACATGTAGTAGAACTCTAAGTCATTGTAAGAGTTATTTCTTTAGCATACTTAACCTAGTTTTTCTCTTGTTTCGTGACTTGTATAAATGTAGTCACTTGTGTCTTTGTAATACATAAGAAAACACTCGACTGCTCAATACAATCTTTTCTCAGTCATGTAATTTTCTACATGGTATCAGAGCTCTCTGAAGCTATGCTGCCCCATAATAGAAACTAGATCAAACATGGTCGTAAGAACACCCCCAACCTCCATGTTTCTATCATCTGCTTCCCTGCACCATATCATCTCCTCCTGCCGAGTTAAGTTGAAACTATCAAACTACCTAATATGGAGAACACAAATACTCCAATTGAGGTAATGAAGGTGACAAACATGATCAAGGACGCCAAGCCAAACATAGGCAATTCATCTAATTCTGATGGTGTTGATAAGGATGTTGACAAAGGTGATGATAACACTGGATGGAAGGAAAGGATATGCTCCTGAGGAGTTGGATCTCTACTACATTGACAGAGGAAAGCATGTACCTCATTGTGGGATGTTCAACTACCAAAGAAATATGGGAATGCTTGGAGGAAGCATACTTACAGGAAATTAAGGATATGAAAATTCAGCTTAAGCAGCAGCCGTAGAAAATCAAGCTAGGAACCAAAAGGCTTGATGAATATCTGAATGAATTCGAAGTCATATGTGATGATCTTCCAACCATACACAAGCATGTTGATGAAGACAACAAGGTGAGCAACTTTGTTAGAGGACTTGGTCCATAGTACAAGACCTTTAGGGCTATTGGGAACGGCTCCATATCCTACCATGAACCAGTTTTTCAATGCTTTTAGAGGATTTTACATGAGAGAAGATGAAAAAGAAATGAATCAACAAGGTTAAAACATAGCCTTTGCTGCTCAAAGAGGAAGAGGTCGTGGGGGTTACTCTAATAGAAGAAGAAACTCAAATTTCTCCTCAAGAGGAAGAGGTTTTATAATTTCAGGAAAAGGCCAGACTAATCAGGCTACTCATAACATTGGAAAGTCAAGTCAACCAAAGAGCAAGAAAAACTTCCAAATATGTAGAAGGAACAACCACACAACCTTGAAATTCTTCTACATGTGGGACTATTCCTACCAAGCTACAGAAGACTTTGCACATGTTTTTTTTGCTGTTAATTTGCAGAATACACCAGCTGAGGATGAAACCATGTATGTTGACTTTAGTGCAAGGAGTCACATAACCAATGCAACTGGTAATCTGTCAAACCTTCAAACTTATAATGGCCCTGATAATATAATAGTTGGGAATGGCTCAAACATTGACATCACACATATTGGAAATTCAACAAAATATGGATTTAAAGTAAAGGAAATTCTTGATGTCCCTAAGATTAAAAAAAAAAACTGCTATTAGTTAGTAAGCTTGCAAAGGACAATTCTTGTATACTTGACTTTGATATATCTAAATTTTGTTGTAAAGGACAAGAGCACAGGGAGACTTCTGGCCAAGGGATCAAAGAAGAATGATGTGTATGCACTGGAGGACAAAACCTCTATGCTCTATCTTCATCAAAGGAGTGGAAAATACAGACAGCATTTGGCATGCTAGATTAGGACACCCTAGTTTGAAGTCTTTAAAGATTCTTAGTAGTAATAAGTGTATTGATGTCAAGTACTGTAATAAAGCCCCTACTGTTTGTGTTAGTTGTCAGTTAGGTAAAGGATGTAAGCTTCCTTTGAATTGAGAAATAAAATTATAAAAGAGCCTTTTGCTTAAAATACAATATGATCTTTGGGGTCCAACACCTGTTGAATCATCTCAACACATGAATTAATATGTGATATTTGTTGATGACTGTACAAAATGTCCCTGGTTCTATCCACTAAGAAGGAAATCTGAATTCTATGATATTTTTGTTAAGTTTTAGAAAATGGTTGAGAAACAATTCACAAAGGCTATTAAGTTTTCCAGTGTGATGGAGGTGGTGAATTCAATAGCACCGTATTTATTGAGAATCTGGATAGTTGTGGGATTGTTAGACATATCTTATGTCCTCATACACCTGAGCAGAATGGAGTCTCTGAAAGGAAACACATGCATATAGAAACAAGTTTGACTTTATTGTTTCATGCAAAGTTGTCACAGTTTCTTTGGGTAGAAGACTTCTTGACAACTATATTCTTAATAAACAGAATGCCCTCATCAGTATTAAAAGGAGTCTCCATTCTTTAAGCTCTTTGGAGAGCATCTGGATTACAATAGTCTAAAGGCATTGGGATGTAGTTGTTTCCCAACTTGAAAGGAAAAATAAAATTATCCCCGAAGACTTATCCTTGTGTATTTATTGGATACAATAGTCTTCATAAAGGTTATAGGTACTATCATCCACTAGGAGAGTGTTTGTCTCAAGACATGTGGTCTTTGATGAGAACACATTGCCCTATGTGCAAGAAGACGCACCACTAGACAGTTTAAGTGACTCTACTCACCTTGCTACCTTTTATAAGTTTTTCTCCAAGTTGCAGGATACTTCCAGCTCAGATGTGTACCTTCCTACTTTAGAGGAAGCGTTGAATTGATCACCACCAAGTGATCGGCCCACAATTGATGTGAATGCACCACCACCAATGTTGAATGGATCACCACCAAGTGATCACCCTACAATTGATGCTCCTGTTGAAATTGCAGAACCCACACCAACAAGTGAGTAGCCTGCTGAATCACCCGTAGCATTAGTTCCTGCATCAACAGATGATCACATGGCTGCAACAAATCCTAGCCTTCTTGATCACAACTGATACTCCTGTTGAACCAGAGTCCATTAGATCAAGTGAAGAATCAAACAGCTCAACCCAGTACATTACACCTTCTAAGCCTAATGTTTTTTCAGTTTATGATCCACAGAGAATTCAGCTTGAAGTTGATCTCATTGGTTCAACACTATATCTAATGAGGCTGAACAAACTATACAAACACTAGCAGAACCTATTGATAAGGCCGAACCAGCAGGTCACACCCAGTAATGCATGCCAGAACAAAGCATGTTGAGGTGGACTACCATTTTTTTATGAGAAAAAGTTGCTCGTGTTTAGCTTGTCGTAAGGTTGGTTAGAACAAAGGACCAACTACCTGACATTCATACTAAGGCACTGACTAAGCAGATGTTTGGAGCTTTTCGAAGTAAGCTAGGAGTGGTAACTCCACCTCTCACTAGCTTGAGGACAAGTGTTAAAGAAGCTGATCATGATGAGGATAAGCTTACATGAGATAAGCTTGATTAAATTGCATTGTAGAGTTTGTAATCAACACAATGTAGTAGTCATACATGTAGTAGAACTCTTCAGTCATTGTAGGAGTTATCTCTTTAGCATACCTAGCCTGGTTTTACTATTGTTTTCTGACTTGTATAATTGCAGTCACTTGTGGCTCTGTAATACATAGGAAAACATTCGACCAGAGGCGGATATAGGGGGTGGAAGTGTCACGACCCGAAATCCCACCTTCAGGCCGTAATGGCGTCTAACGTTGAACTCGCTAGACAAGCCAACGTTTTTGTTAGATTTCTTTTTTTTTATTTATGACATTTAAAAGAGAAATAATAAACATGAATAAATGAATAAGAACGCGGAAGCTAAGAACTCGTCAACTTAATATAATAAATGTTACGAAATTTCCATACATAAACCCCTAGAACTGGTGCCACAATCTCACGGACAGTCTAAGACTGCTAAAAAACATGAGTCTAAAATAAAGAAGTGTAGCTGTCTAGAAAAGCAAGATAAGACAGAAGAAAGAAATAGATTGTGACGCCAAGGCCTGCGGACGCCTGCAGGACTACCTCGGTGTCGCCGTGGACTGAAGGATACTCCCTCACTCAATGTCCACCCGGCGCTGTAATCTGCAAAACATAACGAAGTGCAAGTGTAACATCAGTACAACCGACCCCATGTACTGAGTAAATGCCGAGCCTAACCTCGGCGAAGTAATGACGAGGCTAGGACACGACAAAAAATAACACCTGTGCAATTCAATAATTTAACAGGAAATAATGACAGGAAATAAGCAAGTAAATACAAAAATGAGGGGCATGATGGGGATAAATGGCAACAACTAGCTGAAACAACGGGACAAGGAACAGTTGAAATGTATAAGTAACAGCAGAAATTAACAGCTCTGAACAAGTAAATAAACAGAAACGACACGGAATGTCCCCTCGTGCATAACCTCACAATCACTCGGCACGGAATGTCCCCTCGTGCATAACCTCACAATCACTCGGCACAGAATGTCCCCTCGTGCATAAATAATAATCACTCGGCACGGAATGTCCCCTCGTGCATAAATAATAAACAATCACTCGGCACGGAATGTCCCCTCGTTCATAAATAATAAATAACCACTTGGCACGGAATGTCCCCTCGTGCATAAATAATAAATAATCACTCGGCACGGAATGTCCCCTCGTGCATAACCTCACAATAACTCGACACGGAATGTCCCCTCGTCCATAACATATGTAAAAGCAACAATTGACAGGAAAGACAGTAATAAGAAACCTCAAATGTACAGAAATAATCAACAAGTATTCTACCGTCCCAGCAATGGACTCAACTATAACCAATCTCACTCAGAGGTATAATTTTAACAAATGATCCTCAACCGGACGAATAATCAATAACAATCTACATCATGAAATACCCTCATGTATCACTTCCAAAATGACAATTAATTCATTACACAGAGAATATCAAAGAACACTATATAAATCATCAAGTTCGACTCACGGGCATGCTCGACCACAACATATAGGTACCCGTCACCTCACCTATACGTTGGACATGGATTAACACATAGCAGATAAGACTCTATACATATTCCCTCAAGCTAAGGTTAGGCCAAACACTTACCTCGATGCCACGAACACAATTCAAGCCTCAACTACCGCTTTACCTCTTGATTCCACCACCAACTCGCTCGTATCTAGCCACAAGTTACTTAATTATACTAATAAATGCTAAATGAACACATTCTAATGCATGGAAATGAGTTTTCTAAAGTCTTCCCCCAAAAGTCAAAAATCGACCCCGGGCCCGCTTGGTCCAAACCCGAAATTCGGATCAAAGCCTGATTACCCATTCACCCCCGAGCCCGGGTTAAATATAATTGATTTTGGGATCCGACCCCAAATTGAGGTCTAAATTCCCAAATTTGAATATTCTTAGGTTTTTCCCAAAATTCCCAATTTCCCCATGAAAACCCTAGATTCTAGGATGAAATCTTGTAAAAAGAAGTTAAGGAGTAAAGAAAAGGAGTTAGAAATCACTTACTAATGTTTTGAAAAAGAAAGAGTGTTTAGAAAATCGCCTCTTATGTTTTTAGGGTTTTGAAAAATAGAAAATAACTGAAAATCTCGTTTATATATACCCCTCCCAGGCCTCCACCGCGGACCGCACTCGAGCGACCGCGGCCACGGAGGCCTCATTGCAGACCTGCTGAAACTCCCCCATCGCGGACCGCGAAAGGTTGACTGCGGACCTCGCTACAGGTTCAGAGACCTGGCCCCTTTCGATATGCAACTGCTATGTTCTAAGTCTAAAAACACCCCGAAACCTACCTGAAACTCTCCCGAGCCCTCGGGGCTCAACACCAATTATACACACAACCTCAAAAACATCCTAGGGACTTACTCGTATAGTTACACCACCAAAATAACATCAAAAACAACGAATTACACCTCAAAATCATTGATATACTTCAAAACTTCTCAAACTCTCAAATTCTCCATTTTTAGTCCGAATCACGTCAAACTTAGTCCGTTTCTTACCAAATTCCACAGGTAACTCATAATAAATATATTGAACCTGTTCCGGGCTCCGGAACCACAATACGGGCCCGATCACGCAGGTTTCACATCAAATTTCACTTTCAAAAGCCTTTATATTTTTCAGAAAATAATTTTCTTTAACAATTCATTTCTCGGACTTGGGAACTCGGAATCCGATTCCGGGCATACGCCCAAGTCCCATATTTTCCTACGGACCTTCCGGGACCGTCAAATCACGGGTCCGGGTCCGTTTATAAAATTTTTTGACCAAAGTCAACTTTATTCAAATAATTATCATAAATTCAACATTTTATCAATTTTCTACATAAAGGCTTCCCGGCTACGCGCCGGGGCTGCGCACACACATCGAGGTGAGATAAACGGAGGCCTTCAGGGCCTCGGAACACATGTTTAGTTAAAATTACACGGGATGACCTTTTGGGTCATCACAATCTCCACCTCTAAAACAAACGTCCGTCCTCAAACGGACATAGAAAGGTACCTGAATCGGGGAAAAGATGGGGATATCGGCTCCGCATATCGGACTCGGACTTCCAGGTCGCTGCCTCAACAGGCTGACCTCTCCACTGAACACGAACTGAAGGATAACTCTTCGATCTCAACTGACGAACTTGCCGAGCCAATATGGCTACCGGATCCTCCTCATAAGTCAAGTCCTTGTCCAACTGGACACCGATGAAGTCAAGAACATGAGAGGGATCGACAACATACCTCCAAAGCATAGATACGTGAAACACCGGATGCACGACTGATAAACTCGGTGGAAAAGCAAGCATGTAGGCCAACTCCCCTACCTTATCAAGAATCTCAAATGGACCAATGTACCTAGGGCTCAACTTTCCCTTCTTTCCGAACCTCATCACGCCCTTCATGGGCGACACCCGAAGAAATACCCAATCTCCGATCATAAATGCCAAATCTCGAACTCTGCGATTTGCATAACTCTTCTGCCTGGACTGATTTTCACGAAGTCTATCCTGAATGATCTTCACCTTGTCCAAGGCATCCTGGACTAACTCAGAACCCAACAATTTAGCCTCTCCCGGCTCAAACCATCCGACTGGCGACCGACACCGCCTACCATACAACGCCTCATACTGGGCTATCTGAATGCTCGACTGATAACTGTTATTGTAGGCAAACTCGGCTAAAGGCAAAAACTGGTCCCATCAACCTCCAAAGTCAATGACACAAGCCCGCAACATATCCTCCAAAATCTGAATAGTACGCTCGGACTGTCCGTCCGTCTGAGGATGAAACGTTGTGCTCAAATCAACCCGTGTGCCCAACTCACGCTGGAATACTCTCCAGAAATGGGAGGTAAACTGAGTACCTCGGTCAGATATAATGGACACGGGCACACCATGCAATCGAACAATCTCCCTCATATAGATCTTTGCCAACTTCTCTGAAGAATACTAAACTGATACAGGAATGAGGTGCGCTGACTTGGTCAGCCTATCCACAATGTCCCACACCGCATCAAACATCTGAGTCTGTGGGAGTCCAACTACAAAATCCATGGTGATACGCTCCCACTTCCACTCGAGAAGCTCAATCTGCTGCATCAAACTACCGGGTCTCTAGTGCTCATACTGAACCTGCTGACAGTTCAAGCACCGAGCTACATAGGCTACAATATCCTTCTTCATCCTCCGCCACCAATAATGCTGTCGCAAGTCCTGGTACATCTTTGCGGCGCCCGGATGAATGGAATACCGGGAACTATGGGCCTCTTGCAATATCAACTCAGGAATACCGTCAACATCAAGTACACAAATATGACCCTGCATCCTCAGAACTCCCTCATCATCAACTGTGACCTGCTTGGCACCTCCGTGTCGGACCGTATCTCTAAGTACACATAAATGACGATCATCATACTGCGTGGCCCGAATACGGTCATACAATGAAGAACGGGCCACAGTATGGGCCAAAACACTGTCAGTCTCAGAAACCTCCAATCTCATAAACCGGTTGGCCAAAGCTTGAACATCCAAAGCGAACAGTCTCTCTCCGACTGATAGATAGGCAAGACTACCCATGCTGGTTGACTTCCGGCTCAAAGCATCGGCCACTACATTGGCCTTCCCCGGATGATATAAGATGGTAATGTCATAATCTTTCAACAACTCTAACCATCTCCTCTGCCTCATATTCAACTCCTTCTGCTTGAACAGATACTGCAAACTCTTGTGATCCGTGAACACCTCACATGGCACCCCATACAAATAGTGCCTCCAAATCTTCAACGCATGAACAATAGCTGCTAACTCCAAATCATGAACTGGATAGTTCTTCTCATGAACCTTCAACTGACGTGAAGCATAGGCTATAACCCTGCCATCCTGCACCAAAACTGCACCAAGTCCAACTCGGGAAGCATCACAATACACGGTATATGGCCTTGAACCTGTGGGCAATACTAACACCGGTTTCGTGGTCAAGGCCATCTTGAGCTTCTGAAAGCTCGTCTCACACTCATCCGACCACCTGAACTGGGCACCCTTCTGAGTCAACCTGGTCATCGGGGCAGCGATAGATGAAAAGCCCTCAACAAATTGGCGATAATAACCTGCTAAGCCTAAGAAGCTCCGAATCTTTGTAGCTGAGGTGGGTCTAGGCCAATCTCTGACTGCTGAAATCTTCTTGGGATCCACCTGAATACTCTCTGCCGACACAACATGGCCCAGAAATGCCACCGAACTCAACCAGAACTCACACTTAGAAAACTTGGCATACAACTAACTATCCCTCATAGTCTGGAGGACGACTCGAAGGTGCTGCTCATGCTCCGCTCGTCTACGGGAGTAAATCAAAATATCATCAATGAAGACTATAACAAACGAGTCCAAATAGGGCCTGAACACTCGGTTCATCAACTCCATAAAAGCAACAGGGGCATTTGTCAACCCAAATGACATCACCAAGAACTCATAATGCCCATAGCGAGTGCGAAAGGCTGTCTTAGGGACATCAGACGCTCTAATCCTCAGCTGATGGTACCCAGATCTCAAGTCTATCTTGGAAAACACTGTAGCACCCTGAAGCTGGTCAAATAAATCATCAATCCTCGGCAAAGGATACGTATTCTTAATAGTAACCTTATTCAACTGCCGGTAGTCAATGCACATCCTCATGGAGCCATCCTTCTTCTTAACGAACAACACTGGGGCACCCCAAGAAGAAACACTAGGCCTAATGAAGCCTTTATCCAACAGATCATGCAACTGCTCCTTCAATTCCTTCAACTCTGGCAGAGCCATACGGTACGGCGGAGTAGAAATGGGCTGAGTGCCCGGAGCCAACTCAATGCAAAATTCAATATCCCTGTCGGGTGGCATACCCGACAGGTCAGCGGGGAATACCTCTGGAAACTCACGAACCCCGGCCAAAGACTCCATAGAAGGAACCTCGTCACTAGAATCACGAACATAGGCCAAACAACCCTTCTCGACCACGCGCAGAGCCTTCATATATGAAATAACTCTACCGGAGGAATGACTAGGAGTCCCTCTCCACTCCAAGCGAGGTACTCCTAGTAAGGCCAAGGTCACTATCTTGGCATGACAGTCCAGAATAGCATGATAGGGAGATAGCCAATCCATCCCCAAAATAACATCGAAGTCAACCATATCAAGAAGCAAAAGATCTACCTGAGTCTCCAGACCCCAATAACCACTATACACGACCGGTAAACTCGATCTACGACAATAGAGTCACCCACCGGGGTAGACACATATACAGAAGTACTCAGGGAATCACGGGGCATAAGCAGATAAGGGGCAAAATATGAAGACACATAGGTGAATGTAAACCCCGGATCAAACAAAACTGAAGCATCTCTACTACAAACTGAAATCGTACATGGGATGACTGCATCGGAGGCCTCAGCCTCAGGCTTGGCAGGAAAAGCATAGCATCGGGGCAGAGCCCCTCCAATCTGAACATCCCTGGGTCGACCTACTGCGAGCTGACCTCTACCTCTCACATCTTGTCCTCCACCTCTGACTCCTCGACTTCCACCCCTAGCTGGCTGAGGGGGTGGGGGTGCACCTAATGCGGGAACCATAGCACGGGAACCCTGATACTGCGAACCACCAAAACCTCGGGGGCAAAACTTGGAAATGTGCCTCGTACCACCGCAAGTGAAGCAAGACCTCAGCTGCTGAACCTGGAACTGCCCTTGTCGACCAGAATAACTACCCTGAAAGCTCTGAATCGGCGGTGCACTGATAGGAGCTGATGGCGCACTGCGGGATACTTGAAGTACCGACTGGAATGGCCTAGGAGGATGACCTCTGCCAAAGGAATCTCTACCTCCAGATGAGGAACCACTGAACCGGCCAAAATGGCGAGGTCTCTTGTCAGATCCCTGACCACCACCCTGTGATAAGACCATCTCAATACGCCTGGCCACATCGGCCGCATCCTGAAATGAGATATCAGTGCCTGTCTCTGTGGCCATCTGAAGTCTGATAGGCTGAGCTAGACCCTCAATAAACGTCCTGACTTTATCTCGATCCGTGGGGAGTATCATGATATCATGTCAGGCCAGAGTGATGAACCTAGTCTCGTACTGTGTAACAGTCATCGATCCCTGCTGAAGGCGTTCAAACTGCCTTCGAAGATCCTCCCTCTGAGTAACTGGAAGAAACTTCCCCAAGAATAACTCGGAGAACTGAGCCCAAGTCAAAGGTGCAGACCCAGCTGGTCTGGTCAAACAATAGTTTCTCCACCAAGTCTTGGCGGTACCAGAAAGACGAAATGTGGCAAAATCAACTCTATTGGACTCTACGAGGCCCATGCTCCCAAGAACCTCATAACAATTGTCCAAGTAATCCTGGGGATCCTTTGATGGTGCACCAGTGAAAGTAGTAGGGAATAACTTGGTGAACCGATCCAATCTCCATAGGGCATCTACTGACATAGCTGCTCCCTCCACTGCCGGTGCCACAATGCCCGGCTGAGCTACTCCGACTGTTTGAGGTGCCGGAGTCTGGAACTGAGGAACTAGCTGCTCTGGTGTGAGAGTAGCAGGAGTCTGTGTCCCTCCCCAGCCTGAGAGACGGCTGGTGCAGTAGGAAGAAGACCGGCCTGAGCCACGCTCTCCATAAGTCCCACTAAGCGGACAAGAGCGTCCTGAAGAACCGGGGTGGCAATGAACCCCTCTGGGACCTGAGCTGGTCCCACTGGAACTGTCTGAGCAGGAACCTCACCGGCAAAGTCTACCTGTGGGTCCTCTATTGGGGCTGCTGCTCTGGGATGAGCCCTACCTCGGCCTCTAGCACGGCCTCGGCCCCTCGTAAGAGCTGCAACAGGAGGATCGGGCTGCTGATTGGTAGATGAGGAAGCACGCCGTTCTCGCCATCTGCGAGAGAATAGAGTATAAACTCGATTAACATTTATAATTCAAATCACACGACAGAGAAAAAGCATTGTGAAGTTATTCCTAACTTTGCAGCCTCTAGGGGATAAGTACAGACGTCTCCGTACCGATCCCTCAGACTCTACCAAGTTTGTCCGTGAATTCTGAGACCTAAACAACCTAGTGCTATGATACCAACTTGTCACGACCCGAAATCCCACCTTCAGGTCGTGATGGCGTCTAACGTTGAACCCGCTAGACAAGCCAACGTTTTGTGTTAGATTTCCTATTTTCTTTATTTAGGACATTTAAAAGAGCAACAATAAACCTAAATAAATGAATAAGAATGCGGAAACTAAGAACTCATCAACTTAATATAATAAATGTTACGAAATTTCCATACATAAACCCACATAACTTGTGCCACAATCTCACGGACAGTCTAAGATTGTTAAAAAATATGAGTCTGAAATAAAGAAGTGTAGCTGCCTAGAAATGCACGATAAGACAGAAGAAATAAATAGATGGTGACGCCAAGGCCTGCGGACACCTGCAGGATTACCTCGGTGTCACCGTGGACTGAAGTATACTCCCTCGCTCAATGTCCAGTGGGTATGGCGCTTTAATCTGCACAACATAAAAAAGTGCAGGTGTAGCATCGGTACAATCGACCCCATATACTGAGTAAGTGCCGAGTCTAACCTCGGCGAAGTAGTGACGAGGCTAGGACATGACAACAAATAACACATGTGCAATTCAATAATGTAACAGGAAATAATGACAGGAAATAAGCAAGTAAATACAACAACCGGGGGCATACTGGGGATAAAGGGCAACAACTAATTGAAACAACGAGACATGGAACACTTGAAATGTATAAGTAACAACAGGAATTAACAGCTCTGAACAAGTAAATAAACAGAAACGGCACGGAATGTCTCCTCGTGCATAACCTCACAATCACTCGGCACGGAATGTCCCCTCGTGCATAAATAATAATCACTCGGCACAGAATGTCCCCTCGTGCATAAATAATAAATAATCACCCGGCACGGAATGTCACCTCGTGCATAACCTCACAATCACTCGGCACGTAATGTTCCCTCGTGCATAACCTCACAATCACTCGGCACGGAATGTCCCCTCGTGCATAACATATGTAAAAGCAACAATTGGCAGAAAAGACAATAATAAGAAACCTCAAATGTACAGAAATAATCAACAAGTATTCTATCGTCCCGGCAATGGACTCAGCTATAACCAATCTCACTCAGAGGTATAATTTTAACAAATGATCCTCAACCGGACGAATAATCAATAACAATCTACATCATGAAATACCCTCAATGTATCACTTCCAGAATGACAATTAATTCATTACACGGAGAATATCAAAGAACACTATATAAATCATCAAGTTCGACTCACGGGCATGCTCGACCACAACATATAGGTGCCCGTCACCTCAGCTATACGTTGGACATGGATTAACACATAGCAGATAAGACTCTATACCTATTCCCTCAAGCTAAGGTTAGGCCAAACAGTTACCTCGATGCCACGAACAGAATCAAGCCTCAACTACCGCTTTACCTCTTGATTCCACCACCAACTCGCTCGTATCTAGCCACAAGTTACTTAATTATATCAATAAATGCTAAATGAACACATTCTAATGCATGGAAATGAGTTTTCTAAAGTCTTCCCCCAAAAGTCAAAAATCGACCCCGGGCCTGCTTGGTCCAAACCCGAAATCCGGATCAAAACCCGATTACCCATTCACCTCCCAGGTATATAATTAGTTTTGAGATCCGACCCCAAATTGAGGTCTAAATTCCCAAATTTTAATATTCTTAGGTTTTTCCCAAAATTCTCAATTTCCCCATGAAAACCCTAGATTCTAGGATGAAATCTTGTAAAAAGAAGTTAAGGAGTAAAGAAAAGGAGTTAGAAATCACTTACTAATGTTTTGAAAAAGAAAGAGTGTTTAGAAAATCGCCTCTTATGTTTTTAGGGTTTTGAAAAATAGAAAATAACTGAAAATCTCGTTTATATATACCCCTCCCAGGCCTCCACCGCGGACCGCACTCGAGCGACCGCGGCCACGGAGGCCTCATTGCAGACCTGCTGAAACTCCCCCATCGCGGACCGCGAAAGGTTGACTGCGGACCTCGCTACAGGTTCAGAGACCTGGCCCCTTTCGATATGCAACTGCTATGTTCTAAGTCTAAAAACACCCCGAAACCTACCTGAAACTCTCCCGAGCCCTCGGGGCTCAACACCAATTATACACACAACCTCAAAAACATCCTAGGGACTTACTCGTATAGTTACACCACCAAAATAACATCAAAAACAACGAATTACACCTCAAAATCATTGATATACTTCAAAACTTCTCAAACTCTCAAATTCTCCATTTTTAGTCCGAATCACGTCAAACTTAGTCCGTTTCTTACCAAATTCCACAGGTAACTCATAATAAACATATTGAACCTGTTCCGGGCTCCGGAACCACAATACGGGCCCGATCACACAGGTTTCACATCAAATTTCACTTTCATAAGCCTTTATATTTTTCAGAAAATAATTTTCTTTAACAATTCATTTCTCGGACTTGGGACCTCGGAATCTGATTCCGGGCCTACGCCCAAGTCCTATATTTTCCTACGGTCCCTCCGGTACCGTCAAATCACGAGTCCGGGTCCGTTTATCAAAAATATTGACCAAAGTCAACTTTGTTCAAATAATTATCATAAATTTAACATTTTATCAATTTTCCACATAAAGGCTTCGCGGCTACGCGCCCGGGCTGCGCACGCACATCGATGTGAGATAATGGCCTTCAGGGCCTTGGAACACAGGTTTAGTTAAAATTACACGGGATGACCTTTTGGGTCATCACAGGAAGGGTATTCACCCGAACCCTCTTCGCCGAAAAATTACGCTGTATATGGAAGGCAAAATCTGTTTTTTACCTCTATATATTATCTTTTGAATCCCCTTGACACGGCCCAAAAGCATAGCTTAGTGGTCAAGGGGCTTCAAAACCTTTATTAGGTCATTGGTTCTATTCTCACTAACAACAACCTTTCTAAAAAATTTCTTTTTTGAACCCTTTCGACGGTAATCCTGCCTCCGTCACTGCACTCAACTACTCAATACAATCTCTTCTCAGTCTTGTATTTCCTACACTAAAAAGTTGCGTCTTAATTATAACGCCAAATTCATCTGTATAACGTACACAAATTAACCAAGTCCATTCACTACTTAATTTACCCTGTCACTTTACACATTCACCGTTCCCTTTTCTTTTCCTTTTTACCTCTATCCTTAATTAATTTCAAGATGACAACATAGAAAAATACACAGGCATATCTTGAAACTAGTCAAAATCCCTTACTTCGTGAAATCCCTCTTACATTTTTGCACTTCGATTCATGAATAATGAACGCGATGCATAGTGTCCCCCGAATAAGTTTATACTAAGCAGACATGGATCTATCATATAATATATGAGTTCACGTGAATTCATTAGTTATTACCAATTCTCTATATATATATATATATATATATATATATATATATATATATATATATATATATATATATATATACGCTAAATGTATAAATATTTGTGTGCTAATTCAACTATAATTACTAATAATATCTTTAAATCGTTGTAAAAACTCATAAGTTTTACATTATGAATCCGCCTTAATACAGTATACATTATGCATACAACTCTCTACCAATATGCTCTGCTCTCGATGTATGGAGTGCAGAGAAGATGCTGAATTGAAGTACTACACGTGCACTGCTTATTCAATTAATTCCTACTACGTACTACTACTTTATTTAAACAAACCTCTCTTCTCAATTCCCTCAACGGCCAACCTAGCTAGTTGCTACTGTCCTTAGAAACCTAGTGCGTTTGTTTACTTGTTAAAACAAAAGTTTAACTACTGAACAGGAAAAATATATTACTACTATTAAGTTATTTAAGATTTAAGAACGAATTAATTACAAGTTACTTTTTGTAACAAACATGGATTCGTAATTTGTAACAAGTGTTAAATATAAAAACCTATTACCAGGAAATAAAATATATTAGTAGTGTACATTTTTGTTATATTATTCATGTATATAAATAAAACAATTCGGATCATTGTATTTCTAACAACGATCTAAAATATTGTAGAATTAAAAGAGAAGAAAGACATTTTTCTTTTTCTTTATATTCTTTTCTACCTACATCTGCTCCTTTACGACTGTAGCTTTACGGTTGTAGCACTTTACGTTATATAACACAAATACTAATTTCTTTCACCTTTTATTGTTGTCATTATATTGTTTGACCCAAAATTTAGATCCATATTCAAACAAAAAGATTTAAATAATGTAGAGTCAATCTTAATTAAGTTAACCGATTTTGTAGTAGATAATATGTATGGTTGACCGAATGACAATAAATATGAACAATACTAACAATCTTTAATGACTCAAAAGATGAAGGATATCATTAAATAATATTCCCTCCGTTCCAATTTATACATGTTTGACTGGGTACGGAGTTTAAGAAAAAATGAAGACTTTTTACAATTTGTGGTCCTAATTAATTCAGAAAAGGGCCCAGAGTATTTGTGTGGTTATAAAAGCTTCTCATTAAGGGTAGAATTGTAAGTTTAACCAAAATTATTTCCAAATTTAGAAAGGAGTCATTCTTTTTGTAACAGACCTAAAAGGAAGTAGGTTCACATAAACTGGAACGGAGGGAGTAATAAATAGCGATGAATAACATTTAAGTAAATAATAACATGCGAGTCACCCGAAAAAGGATGAGATTTGTGTATATTCCTTCGGACAATGATGAATGATTGATAAGCCTTTGACCATTCAGGTTGTTCTTGAATCAAGTGGAAAATTATGCAAGAATCTAACTAAAAAGGTATTTCTCGTGTGTTTGCAATAAAGCCAGGTTCTCTCTATAAAGCCCATGTGTTTTCTTACAAGTGAATATCTTATCCCCATATCCATGAATCTTTTTTTATTTTTAGGGAACATGTACCTAAATAACCCTAATAGTACAGGTATAGAGAATATCCACTAGAATATTCTCTTTAGATGTCTTATCCTAAAACTAGCCTTATTCACTCTGTTTACGATGAGTGCTTGACCTCGACCTCGATCTCCGTTAACTCTTCGACCTTGATCTTCAATAGCTTCGTCGGCCCTGCCCTTCAATTCTCAAGAGACTACTTCGACCTTGGGCAGGCTTTTGTCGAAGTCGTACTTGGCTACATGTGGCAGTCCACGAGTGCCTCACTAATGCAAACATGGTTTGATCATGTCAAAGGTAATTTTCGACCCATACAGTTAGTTCATCTACTTATTGAGGTCGTCATTGCAGGCGAGTTCAATGAGTGGATAATGTTGTTCGTACAAATTTATCGGGTAGACTACTTGAATCGTAGTCGCCATGGAGAGCAGGAAACGTGGCCCTCTGTGGGCCGCATATTTTAAATTCTTCAGATTTCTCAAGT
Source organism: Nicotiana undulata (assembly GCA_005239495.1). NCBI lineage: Eukaryota > Viridiplantae > Streptophyta > Magnoliopsida > Solanales > Solanaceae > Nicotiana > Nicotiana undulata. The sequence goes on along the minus strand of ML297973.1, from coordinate 155,684 downwards.
AATTTGTTGGTGCTATCCTACCCAAGGGGTAGAGGGATGTCATGATGATGGATGCTCCTGATACATTGCTTCGATTCGTGCGTGACCCTTGATTGGATATGCCGTTTTGATTTCGGTGCCAATATGACGAGTTGTTTCGATTTTAGTGCCATGATTTCTATAAATAGGGGTTCTTGGACCTAAATTTGAAATTTTGTTCTTCTAACTTTTCAAGACACCACCCTTCTTCTCTGCATGTTGTTTCTCTAAATCTCCTTCACCTGTTCTGTTGCCCTACATCACCTCTGAATCTCTCCCTTTTGTATTTTTTTTTATCATCTTGAATCATGTCAACTTGACCTCAGATGTTTGTGGACGGAGTCGCGTTGCTCCATTGGCAGTGGTGTTTCCTTCCAATGGGTAGAGTATTTCTGCCATTTCTAAGGATGAAGCTTTCCCGTCGGTGGAGGAGATAATCCCCTGTAACCCCGATGTTAGGTCTGATCTCATCCAATCACCAGATGATGTGCCTGGGGGTTTTCTATCCACGATGATGTCCAAAGAATTGACGGAATTCAAAACCAAGTTCTGTCTTCCAAATCACGTAAAAGTAATCCAGACCGGAGGGGGCGTGATACAGGTTCATCGCCCTGGATACTGGGCTCTATACGCCTATCCCTTCCTCATCGGTTATTCGTTCTCCCTTCTTCTGTTGGTGGAAGGATTTCGTCATCACTATGGCGTCTTCCCTGCTCAGCTTGCACCGTACGTCAACAAGATTATCTAAATTATGACTAAATTCGCCGAGCTGGCCGCGGTCGAACTGATGCTGCGCCATTTTGTGCATTTATTCACCCTTAGCTTCTATAAGGGAACGATGTTGAACCTTCGCCATCGTGGAGGAAAATGTTTGGTGGTGAAGACAAACAGCAAGGCCAATCGTCAGTTCTGGCTCAACTTTTTCTACGTCAGAACGGAGGAAGTTGTGGCTAATGTCGAAGGCTTTCCTGAGGCTTGGAAGTACACTCGTATGTGCCATGTTTCTATTTTTACTCTTTATTTGATCTGAGTTAGTTGAAGTATTTTCCCTTTCTAGCAGCCAACAATAAGCCTCCCCTTTTGGTCACGCGCATTACCGATTGGGTCGAGCAAGTCCTCCCCCATGTCGTAGAAATTCGCGACTAGCCAAACTTTTCCAAGAAGTTCAATCTGGATCTTCCTTCGAGATGTAACTTCTTCTCTTTGGCCGTGGTCATTTCACTTTCTTTTGTATGTCTATTCATTTTACTAACTCCGACGTTTGTATTTTTCCCAGTTCGAAGGTCTTCTCGGAGGAGCCGAGTGCCGGTGCCCTGTTTTCGAAGGAAGGTTGTTGTGCCTTCGGCTTATGCCCTTATTACGACTACTGCACCTTCTGTGCTTGCACCTGCCTTGGCTACTCTAGTCCAAGAGCCTTTCTCTATACCGTCTGATTCTTCTGCTCCTCAACTATTCTTATTTTGTCAACGAGGACGACGACGCTTCCCCTGATGATGGGGGTCTACTGCCCCGTAAGAGAATATTCGTTGACGCGGTAGGATAAAATCCAATAGCTGCTGACATAGAGGGGGCGACCTTATTTTTTTAGAGGTTTCCGTAATGCATGTTGGAGAGAACACTAGGACGGAATTCGAGGCCTCGCATTTGGAAATGGTGAATGTGAATGTACCGGTGTGTCCTGAGGGGGGAACAGTCAAAGTGGGGGCGCTTGACGACGGCCTTGCACTTCCGATGCAGGAGGATCAGGCGTCCTATAGGGTTGCGGTGGATGTCCCTTCGTTCGCTGGTGATAGAGGAAAGGTCGTTGCTGAGGAGGATTCCGGATCTGATTTTGATATAGATCTGGACAAGTTGAGGATGATTGATGAGAGGCTTACTTAGATTGAGGTAAGGTTGGAGGGGGGCTCGAGAACCATTATAATCCCAATGGATCCTAATATTCTTATAAATACTGAGGAGGTAATCCCTGCCCTCGATCTTCTCTATTTTGAAGTTGAGGGAACGACCCTCGAGAAGATAAACGATAGTACTTTATTGAATAATATTGCTCGTCTCGCTCTCAGGGTAAGTATGACTATCGTTCATCCCTTTTGTTATGATTTAGTTTCTTTGAAAGTTCTAACATCTTTTCTTCGTTCTATAGATGGTTATTCTAGATATTGAGAGCGCTCGATGGGAGAAGAGGCGTAAAGAAATTTTCGTGAAGCTGAAAGATAAGTATACAACATGCCTTTGAAAGTACCGGAAGCTACAGGGTCAATTTCGCGAGGGAGGCGACGTGATGACTTTGAGAGAGGATTTGAAGAAAGATGACGAAGAGCTGATGGGGGCCATGGAGCGAATCAGAGTTCTTGAGGGAATGTTAAGGGCCAAGGACTAGGAGTTGGAACATAGAAAAGGTGTGGAGGCCCAATGTAGCAACCTCTAGGCTCAAGTAGCCCAACTGCAAGGTCAGTTAGACGAGTGCCAGTATCAGGTGGAGGCTCTCACGGGTAGGATTGTCGAGAAGCAGGAGGAGCTCGATAAGGCGGAGTCTTCTCGATTGGAGGGCCGGAGGAGAGTGGAGTTCCTCAATTTGGAAAACTAAAACCTTTGTTCCGAGCGGGAGAACGACCAGTTGATGGCGAGGGCTAAGGAGGATCTCCCTGAGGAGAGGATCGGGAAATTGGAAAAAGAGACCTCCAACCTATATGATCGAGTTGTTGCTTTGGAGGCCGAGAAGGCCCAACTACTTGCACAACCTTCTTCGTCTATTGCTTCCAGCTTCACCAATGTCCCATGTGAGCTGTATGAAGAATCGATTCATGTAGAGGCCTGGCTGGATGTACTTCATGAGTTGCATGCGACGGGCTCTATTTTAGAGGCGGCCTTTGAGGATGCTCGGGTCAAGACTCGCGAGGTGAGGCTTTCTTGTGGCTATGACCCTACTACGGCTCGACCTGGCAAAGAGGATGAGGAGGGGGACGATACCATGGATCATCTTGAGGAGGAAGCTTGGTACGATTCTATTTACCCTCAAGGCAAGGATGGAGAGAATGTTGGAGGCCGAGACGGTGATGGTGTCAGCGGTAAGGGTGATGGTGCTGCTGAAGGTCGGGATGATGAGGATGTTGTGGATCATGGTGGTGATGGCCAGTTCTTTTTTTGACATTTCTTGTACGTTATAGTTTGGTGTCTCGATGAACCTTTGTAACAAACTTTAATCTATAAATATCAAAGTTGATTTTTGTTTTCACTTGTGCCTTTCTTATTTGTCGTTACTTTATTTATGTACTTGCATGTTTTGCTCCTTTATATTTTTTATTGTTGACCTCTAGCTGACCGTAGTCCTCGGGCTGAATATGCATAGGCTGAATCATCCATTTGTCTATGTAGACCGAGTATGCTTCCTTAGTTAAGGATTAATATGCATTGTTTGAACTTACTCAAACTTTGTCCTTTCGTTATGTCGTGGCCGATGGCCGGTAGGTGTTTGTTCGAGCTTGGTTGAACTTAACCTTTTGTTAAATCGCGGTCGAGGGTCAGTAGGTGTTTGTTCGAGCTTGGTCGAACCTAACGTTTTGTTAAATCGCGACCGAGGGATGGTAGGTGTTTGTTCGAGCTTGGTAGAACTTAACCTTTTATTAGATCACGGCCGAGAACCGGTAGGTTTTTGTTCGAGCTTGGTCAAACTTAACCTTTTGTTAGATCGCGGTCAAGGGCCGGTAGGTGTTTGTTCGAGATTGGTCGAATTTAATCTTTTTTTAGACGATTTTGATAACTGTGAGTTTCTATTACTTTGAATTTCTTGCTCTGATTACATCATTGGAGAAAGTTACAAACTTCGGGTATTGGCTGGAGTTCCATTCTCAGTCCCGGTTTATCTAGTCCCTTCATTGTTTGACTTGGAGAGTCTTGAGGAGTCGGGCAATGAAAGAGAAATCAGTCCGTTCTTCGCATACTTCAACTTCACGTGTCCTTTCCGTCGCCTCATTAAAAACATCCTTGAGAAAAACCTAGTGGAACAAAACTCAAGTGAGGGAAAAAAAGTATGACTTGGGGGGCGTTTCTTCTTTTGAGAAGTTGAAGTATTTGAGATGGATGATATTCTGATTGTTTGGTAATTGTTTTCCTTCCATTGTCTCTAGTTGGAATGAACCCTAGTTTTCTTTGGCATAATTTTTTACGGACCATCCTAGTTTGCTTTCTCTTAGATCTCTGCTTGCTTGGATTTTGGCTTTAAGTACATAGTCTCCGACTTTGACTGGACCTTTGCCTTCTTGTTTTAGTAACGTTCCTCTTGCTGCTTTTGAACGACCATCCTTATGTAAGCCATGTATCTCCGTTCGGCAATCTCTTCGAGCTCTTGCCTTCTAATTTTGTCGTTTCTAGCGCCGCTTTCATGGGAGTACCTTAGGCTGGGTTCCCCGGCCTCGACTGGTATAACTGCTTCGGTTGCGTAGACCATAGAATATGTTGTCTCTCCTGTGCTTGTCTTTGGAGTGGTTATATATGCCAACAATACTTCTGGAAGTATTTTCGGCCACAGTACCTTGGCGTCTTCGAGTTTTTACTTCATGATGTTTAATATGGATTTGTTGGAGGATTCTGTCGGCCCATTACCACTGGGTGATAAGGTGTTGAAAGTATCCTTTTGATGCGTCATTTCTTTAGGAATTCAATGGTTTTCTTTTCTGTGAACTGGGTCCGTTGTCGCAACTGATCTTTTTGGGTAGGCCGAACCGGCAGATGATTTTTTCCATATAAAGGTGATTACCTCTTATTCGCGTATTTGGGCGAATGCTCCTTCTTCCACCCACTAAGAAATATAATCAGTTAAACTTAAAAAAATTGTACATTACTTCGCCTTGCTGGAAGGGGGCCCACGATATCCATTCCCCACTTGATGAACAACCATAAAGAGGTGACTGAATGAAGATATTCGCCTGCTTGGTGAATTGTTGGGGTGTATTTCTGACATTACTCACATTTTTTCACAAATTTGAGGCGTCTTTCTTTTATGGTGAGTCAGTAGTATCCCGCCCGTATAAAACACCTAACGAGCGCTCGATTGTCAGAGTGAGCACCGCAACGACCTTCATGAACTTCTTCTAGGACGTGCTGGGTTTGGTTTGGACCCAAACACTTCGCCAAAGGGCCACCGTATATTCTTATGTATAAGTCGTTATGAAGGACGTTATATTTGACTGGCTGCATTCTTAGTTTTTTGGCTTCCTTTTTGTCATTTGGGAGTGTGATGTCTTGCAAGTAGGTGATAGTACAATTGCGCCAATCCCCAGTTAAACTTACAAATCTTACCTCGATTTGGTCCAACGACAAGTTGAGGAGGTGGACTACACTTTTATCCCCAGTCGTGATGCTTTTGGAGGCTGCAGCCAATTTGGCAAGTCCATCCACTTCGCCATTCTGGGCATGTGGGATCTGGTCGAGCTCGCATTCGTCAAACTTGGGCAGAAACTTGTAGATCTCAGTTTGATATTTTTTTCAACCCTTGTTTTTTGATTTGGAAAGTCCATATGACTTGGTTGACTACAAGTTAGGAATCACAACAGAGTTTCAACCGCTTCGCCCTATATCTGAGTGCTAGTCTAAATTATTTACTTTCCCGGATTAGGACTGCACTTATAGCCACTTCGGAGACGGTGAGGTAGGCGAGAAGGTGTTCCCCGGGTTCAGGCTTCCAAAGCAGAGGTGGCGACAATAGATACGCCTTTACTTCTCATAGAGATTGTACACAGTCGGGCGTCCACTCAAGGCCGTTATCCTTTTTAGCACGCCGAAAAATCTGTGACATCTATCGATAGGGAAACGATTCGACTAGTCAACCTTTGGACTTGCTTCTTAGTAGTCAGTTGCTCCGATATCCCTTAGATTGATTTGATTTTGTCCGGGTTTACTTCGAGCCCTCGATGTAACACTAAGAAACCCAAAACCTTCTATGAGGCTACGTGAAATGCGCATTTATCTAGGCTTAGTTTCATTTTGTACCGTCTCAGTATGCTAAAAGCTTCCCTTAAATGGTCGAAATGGTTCTCCGCCCTTACGGATCTGACCAGCATGTCGTCGATATATACCTCCAAGGTCTTGCCAAGCTGATCTTTGATCAATTTTGTGACCAATCTTTGATAGGTGGCTCCTGCGTTCTTCAACCCAAATGACATGACCTTATAGTAATATGTTCCTCGGTGGGGTGATGAACGTGGTTTTCTCCTGGTCCTATTCTTCCATAATTATTTGGTTATAGCCCGAGTACGCGTCCAGGAAACTCAGCAGCTCTTGCCAGACTGTTGCGTCGATGAGTTGATCGATGTGTGGCAACATGAATGAATCCTTAGGTCATGCTTTGTTTAAGTCTGTGAAGTCTACACACATCCTCCATTTCCCTTTTTTTTACCATCACTACATTGGTGATCCTCTTGGGTATTTTGACTCCCTAATAAAGCCATTCAACTTTTGTGTGGTGATCTCCTTGGGAATGCCTAGCATATCTGCATGGCTGAAGGCAAATAAATCGGCGTTAGTCATTAAAAATTGGCTAAATTTACCTGGTTCTCAAATTTTGCAGACGATGTAGGCCTTTTTGGTGAAGTCGTTGGGATCTAATTGAACGGGGTCGAGGTCCTCTATAGTTGAGTCCGCAGCTTACCATTTTGAGGTCCATGATGACATCCCTGGTCTCTTCTTGTGTCGACCTCGACCCTGTTGATTGATATGCCTTTTTTCCTTGTCGTTCTTCTGTTGGGTAGTCCTGCTATTCAAGGCGGTGCGATAGCATTTCCGGGACGTGCTCTATTCTCCCCATATGCTGAATATTCCCCAAGGTGTTGGGAACTTGATCACTTGGTATAGGCTAGAAGGGACGTATCTCATGAGATATATCCATGGTCGTTCGACTATGGCATTGTATGCGGTAACCAGGGCCAACGATGTTGAACATTGTCTCCAGAGTTATGACGTCGGCCAAGACGGGGAGTGTAATTCACTCAATGTCCGTTCAACTGCATTATTAAAACCGGTTAGTGTGATGTAGCATGACACTATCTTGTCCTCGTGTCTTATCTGGGTGAGGATTCGGGGATGGATAATACACACTCTACTCCTTTTATCTACCATGATATGTTTGACATCAGTATCTAAAATTTGTAAAGTAATAACGAGAGCATCGTTGTGAGGGAAAGTCAAACCGTCGGCATCTAACTTGTCGAAGATGATACTTTTTTCGAGTCCTTCATACCGTTTGTGGGTTATAGATCTTTTGAGCTTGTGAGTGGCAGTGAATTTAATGCCTTTGATGGAGGCATAGTCGCTACCGCTGATGATCATGTTGATGGTATGAGCCGGTGAGGGCGGCTTTGACATACCTTGATATTCATGACCTACAGCAAAGTTGTTCCTCACTTTGTCACTCAGCAGCTCTTTGAGGTGTCCTTGTTGCAGCATATTCACACCTTCTTGCCTAATGGTGATGCAATCTTCTGTCTCGTGGCCGTGCTCCTGATGGAATTTGCAAGGGCGTCGAATTTTCTTGTATTCGGGCTGGACCTAATCTTTGCCAGCCATTTCACCTTCGTTTCGAGTTTCTCTTGGGGGTAGACTACTTCTGTAGGTGATACACAAAAATTGTGAGCAGATAATAAGGGGGCATACCTCTCTCGTTCCTGTGAGTCCCCGTCATCGGCCTAGATGGGCCATCTTCATAGCGGATGGTAAGAGAGCGGGGGCCTGTTGTATGACTGATGTCGTTCCCTGTTTGATCGTGAGAGCAGGTGATCCCTCTTTATGTTATCTTTTCATTCTTTCCCGGGCTTGTCTTGTACCAAGACGAGTCGGTCTGTTGAGGTCATCATCATCTGCCCGGACTTCGGTATAGTAAGCATTATTGATTTCGTCCGAAGTTGTTTGAGGTACTTCATCAACCAACTCAGAAATTTCCTGGTCACTCCCTTGAACCCACTCTGCTCAACCCGTTCTAAAAAGCCGCAATTTTCATCCCTTCGGACACATTTTGTAGGGTTTTCCTTACCCTGTCGAATCGGTCAAGGAAGTCCCTTTACCCCTCTCCTAGTGACAACTTGACGGCGAAGATGTTGTTTACTCTTGTTTCGACTTTTTTGGCCCAGACATGCGCTGTCACGAACTTATCATCCATTTCTTCGAAAGTTCTATGAAGTGGGTTGGTAGCTATGAATTCCATGTTAATGCTCCTCCCATGAGGGTTACGCCAAATTTCTTCAGAAAAATATAGGACACTTGTTCCTTGGTGAGATCGTTGCCCTTTACGATGGTGACGTAATGAGCCACATGATCTTCAGGGTCGGTAGTTCCATCATATATCCTGAGATACAACAGAATTTTGAAGGTCTTTGGTATGGCATGCAGGGCTGCTTCCTCGCTATACAGATGCTCACGAACTTGCTGGTGTCCCTCTTTGGTAGTAGCTTAGGGGCGCCAAGTATCTTGTCGACTCGTTCTTGGTGTTCTTTCATTTGATCTCTAAGCGTTTTGTTCTCATTCTCCATTTCTTCCATCCTCTTCATAACAGCGGCAAAGACGCTGTCACCTGCGTTGTTAGTGACATTGTGAGTTATACCTGGTGTTGGAATGTTTGGTTGGTCGCCCTGTTCGTCTGCTCGTTGCACCGTGTAGGCTCTTGCGGTCTTTATGGTCATGCACAGAGCAGGTTTGTTGAGCACTCTTACTAATGTATCGGTCAACCACACTTCGAGGAGCATTTTCACGGCCGATGGAGTCCCTTCTCCTGTGGACGTCGAGGCCCCTTTTCCATTTGCTTTTGTTGTGCTACAATTGGGGAGGGGGGGGGGGGGGGGGGCCCCCC